>CM051259.1:76916680-76931680 GCA_027921565.1 Artemia sinica | reverse complement strand
GTACCGTCAGAAACATCATGCCCCGAATTGAAAAATTACTCTTCCCCAAAATACCCTCCCTCAAATCAGTAAGCCCCTGGCACCGACACAGAAAATGGTCCAGATTTTCCTCTTCAATATTACAAATGGGACACGTGTACCTAGACGCCGGGAAGCCCTTACCTCTCTCAAATACTTTACTCCTCCATCTTAAAGGCAAACAGTTGGCCCGCAGCTGCAACCAATATGACAAATACCTACTTGGCAAATTAAATTTAAAGTAAATCTCCGGGTCAAACACCTTTTTCACTTCCTTATAAGCACTTAATGTCTCGGAACTCTCAATTTCATTCCTCCATGTCTGTATTTCCTGATCTTCTAATCTTTGTTTAACTATTCCTGTTATATCAATCTGTCTATTAGCGGGGCCTCTACCATCGTTCCATATTTAATAGTCGAAAGGAATTGGAGGGCAATTAGCCCCCCCTCCACGCCCATCATTCCCCCAAACACATCCAATCAACATTTTGAGATAGCCATTTTATTCAGCGTAGTTGATTTCCAGATAGAAAATATGTTTTTGAGGAGGACACTCCCCCATTACCCTCAGGGCAGGGGTTTTAAGTTACGCCCTGGGGGCATATAAGGTTTTTATAAAAGGCGTTGTCGTAGAAACTTCAAAAAAGTTTCATTCGACTGGAAGTTCAAAGGGCTTGTGCCCTTTTTAATAGTCGAAAGTGATTGGAGGGCAACTAGTTCCCCCACGCCCATCATTTCCCCAAACACATCCAATCAAAATTTTGACATATCCATTTTGTTCAGCGGAGTGGCTTTCCAGATAGAAAATAAGTTTTTGAGGAGGACACTCCCCCACAACCCTCGGGGTAAGGGTTTTAAGTTATGCCCTGAGGGTATATAAGAACGATGTTGGCACAATGTACTATTTATTATTTTGTTTTCTTTAGAGCTGGGCACTTCATATGGAAGTGGTCGTCGTAAAAACTTCAAAAGGGGCTCATTCAATTGGAAATTGAGAGTTATAGTGCCCTTTTTAATAGTCGAAAGTGAAACTCCCCCAAAAACCCTCAGGGCAAAGGTTTTAAGTTATGCCCTGGGGGCATATAAGGTTTTTATAGAAGACGTTGTCGTAGAAACTTCAAAACAGGCTCATTCTATCGGAAATTTAAAGGGCTAGTGCCCTTTTTAATAGTCGAAAGTGATTGGAGGGCACCTAGCCCCCCCCCCCACGCCCATCATTCCCCCAAATACATCCAATCAAAATTTTGAGATACCCATTTTGTTCAGCGTAGGCTAGTTGATTTCCAGATAGAAAATATGTTTTTAAGGAGGACAATCCCCCGCAACCTTCAGGGCAAAGGTTTTAAGTTATGCCCTGGGGGTATATAAGGTTTTTATAGAAGGTGTTGTCGTAGAAACTTCAAAACAGGCTCATTTGATTGGAATTCAAAGGGCTAGTGCCCTTTTTAATAGTCGAAAGTGATTGGATTGCAACTAGCCCCCTTCCCACGCCCATCATTCCCCCTAACACATCCAATACAAATTTTAAGATACCCATTTTGTTCAGTGTAGTTGATTTCCTGATAGAATATATATTTTTGAGGAGGATACTCCGCCACGGCCCTCAGGGCAAGGATTTTAAGTTATGCCCTGGGGGCATATAAGGTTTTTATAGAAGGCATTTTCGTTGAAACTTCAGAAAAGGACTCATTCGATTTTAAATTCAAAGAGCTAGTGCCCTTTTTAATAGTCGAACGGGATTAGTGATATTTTTTGGTGTTCTTGTTGTTTAGACCAGGGCACATCGTATCGAAGGAGTTGTCGTGGGAACTTCGAAAGGGGCTCATTCGATTGAAATTAGAAAGGGCTGATGCCCTTTTTAATAGTCGAAAGTTATGAAGGGCAAGTAATCCCCCTTCACCCTCCCACACCCACCCTCCCATTTGCCCATTATGTTTAAAAACTAAATGTTGCCTTATAATTAAATCAAAATGCACTGTGATAATGCTAATTCCCAATAAGGCATCTCAGCAGTATCCCAAGAACAACTGAGGGTATTATATTCAAACTTTTGAGGCTACTTCTGCTCTTAAAATTTAACCAAATAAGAGAATAAACAGATTTTTTTTTGCGAATGGTATCAAGTTTTTCATTTCAGGTCAACTAGAGGAGGTTTGAAACTAAATTAAACAGTACTATTTGTGTCCAGAATTTTAAAAGGGTGTATGTTGTTAAAAATTGCTGTCTCCAGCATGCAAATAGCAGGCCAAACTATAAAGTCTTCGTAGCGTAGAGTTTCTGCCATGTCATTTTCAGATGTATGGGCAGCAGTCGAAAGACGTTGAAAAAGCAGTGCAGGGTTGATAAACAAAATCTTGCCATTTATCCTAATGTTCCTATCGGATGCCAGTGACCCAGCGACCCTGCACTGCTTTTTCAACGTCTTTCGACTACTGCCTATACACCTGAAAAAGACATGGCAGAAACTCTACCTTAAGAACTGTGCAGTTATCCGCCCGCTTTATTTGAGAATCCTGGCATAATACGTCAGCCAGACAAACCTGCACTAGCAAAAGCAATATTGAATTAAGCAAAAATGGATGGCAGCAATATTGACGAAGGCTGGCTGTTTCAGCAAGTACCTTGGAAGATTGGTGATACTTATTATTTAATCTGTGACGCCTATGTTAGTTTCGTTACTCGACGCTGTACCTCCCCAACTGTTGTCTTCGATTGATACAGCGCTGGTCCAACCATGAAAGATGGTACGCACAACGGACGGTGTAAGTGAAGCCAGCATCAAGTGATCGATTTCAGTTTAGAAATGAAGCTCCAGAAAAAGAAGGAAGAGTTTTTGAGCAACTCTAAGAACAAACAGCGAATTATAAGCTACATCGGGGATAAACTCAGAGCCAAAGGATTTGAAGTCTTCCATAAAAAGGACGTTGCTAACTATCTAATCGTGAAGACTGCCGTAACGAAAGCAGAAAACTCTGAAACAATTGTTCTTGGCAACGACACTGACCTTCTGATTCTACTCTTGTATCACCTCCGGCCTCATAAAAAAACACGAACGAATCGTCAACGAACGCCAAAGAAGCGTTAACACGGTTCTGGTGCCTCAACGAAGTGCAAAAAAATGGGAGAAGTATCCAGGCTGCTTCTAGTAGGGCACGTACTCTTGGGATGTGACACGACCTCACGAGTTTTTGGACTTGGAAAGCAAGTTGTGCTACCTCTTTTGAAGAAGAGCGAAGTGTTCAGAAAAAAATGTGAAATGTGTTTTCTGGATGAATCATCGTCCATAGATGAAATTGTGAAAGCAGGTGAATATCTTCTCCTCAGCTTGTATAAAGCACGACAAAACGAAGATCTCACTAAGCTCCGACATTGAATTTTCCTGTAAAAAATTTCTTCGTCTAATACTACGGCGTTTGTTAAGCCTGAAAGACTTCCACCAACCAAAGCTGCAGCTTCATTCCACTCCCAGCGAGTGTGCCTCCAGGTTTCCCGTTGGAAAGGGGAACCAGCTGACTTCGACCCATCTGAATGGGATTGGGTCCTCAGAGACCATAAATACTCACCTGCTATAACCGATTTTTTATCTTTGTAATATATATATATATATATATATATATATATATATATATATATATATATATATATATATATATATATATATATATATATATATATATATAATATATATATATATATATATATATATATATATATATATTGTTTAGCACCAGAAGCATCTTAAGATCTTGTTCAACTGCATAGAAACAAAAGCCTATTAATCGATTATATAAACGATTACGAGTTTACATTACGAGTTTAAGTGGTGTTCAGAAATTTAGAACAGGCGGTGGAGAGTGGATATCCCCTTTGGCTGGTCACTAGTTTTGACTAATTAAACTACCTAATTTCACGCAAAGACTTATTTCATACAATATAGGTTACTTTTTAGCATGCTTTATATAAAATGTTTAGTTGCTATCATGTTTTGAATTCTGATTGCATGTCAGTTTTTTTTACTATAAAATTATTTGGGTATGATCTTACAAGACTTAATGAAGACTTGAATCATAAATTTCAACAATTTCATTTACTAACAGCTGGGTTAAAAGGCATAAAACCAGTGAAAACAGAAAGTGAAACCAGTCTTGACCTGAAAAAGAAAGTGAAACCTGACCTAAATATCAATAATCCCTCCATTAGCGATGATGAGAGTCGGACCCTAAAAGGTTTACAAGGTGAGGTATGCTTTAAACTGATTTAATTTGCGAATTCTTAAAATAGTGCTAAAAATTGAGGAATCAAAGTCTCTGATGCATTGAAAATACTAAATGCGTTTAAAAAGTAAAAATATAACAGAAATTGGTATTGTATAGTATATCCGGAACTCGACAAATAAAAAGAAAAAATGCCAGCGAAACCTTAAAATCCATTTAATAGCAGAGGTTTTTTTTTCAAAACATTCACAACAAAGATAAAACCTGAATATCATCTTTTTTCGCTATTAAAGTTTTGCTAAAGTCAAGCTAAACTTTCACGAAAATAATAAATGGTTTAGTTCAGTGTAAATTTAAAGTTGCGTTAAATTGTCCCCAGAAAGCATCATAATCAGCGCAATAACCTTGAATCAAAAAAAGTGATTTTTTCTGTGCATTCTTCCCCCGTTACAGGGTTTATCAAATAGAATAATGATAGAAGAAAATTGTAGAAGAGCTCATTCAAAATCATATTTTGAATTCTAATGTCCATTCTAATGACCAAAACCATTCAGAGGGCAATCTGACATCCCTTCAACTCCACCTTATGTCGGATTGAAACTTCAAAATAACCAGTTGGTAGCCGAAATATGGAATGACCTATAATAAGTGCAGCCTCAAGGATAAAGGCCTCAAGCTAGTTCTCGAAGCCAGCGACACGCCACGAAAAGTATTTCAGCGACCCACCACTGCAAACACTTCGGTGGCACCAGCATGCCACCATCATGGTTGGCGGTGGTGAGCCGCCAGAAATTTTTAGCACCAAATTAATTTTTGAGATTATTTGTCCAGCAGAGAGGCAATTATAAGACAAAATCCACTATTTAATACTACGTGTAAAATTTTTGAATTCACTTCAAATGTTTATAAATTTACTCGTCTATTGCGGACTTTAGATTGTCTTTCAGTTGCTTAGGTATTCGTCGCTACGGTCATAACCTTTTGAGACATTAAATACTGATAGTGACACTCACTAATGTTTGAAAGTAGTTATTATCCAAAATTCAATTCGCAAGTTTCAAATATTGACTAAGAAACCTTGTAGAAATTCTAATTCACAATTTGTCACTCCAAAGCGTGTGTCTACACCTCAGCAAAATGACCTTTTCACCTTATATATCATCAGACAGGCTGTCATCAGATGAAGAACAAGAAGTTAATTTTTGCAGCTACTACCATTACTACTATTACTACTACTAACAACTCATTGCATCACCAGACCGCCTAAAGCCAACAGAGCTACCCACACTCCTCCTCAGTCCCATTCTATTCAACGCCTCCCTCTTTAAACCCTCCAAGGCAGGTCCAATTTATCTATAAATATTTCTATTAAATCTTTTCTTATGACATCCTCCCCCGAACCAGGGACGACCTACTTTTTGTTAGTCTCTAGACGGTTGGTGGAACAGGACAATCTTTGGAAATCTGTCATCATTCATCTGCAGAACGTGCCATAGCTATTTCAACCTTTTTCTCATTATAGCCCTAGAAAGCGGAACTGAGCCACACTTTTGGTACAGCCTACTGTTTGATATACAGTCAGTCAGCCTGGTACCCAAAACAATCCGTAGGCAATTTCAATGGAAAACATCTAGCAAATGTTTCTTCATTTTTCAGAGCTCTCATGCTTCAGAATCACACTTCACCACTGTCATCACTGTAGCTTCCAATATTCTAATCTTTGTTTGCAGACTATTCTTCCAAACTCAAATAAAGTCCAAATTGGTTAAAGCAGGGATTTGGGTTGAGAGTAGTAGGTAAAGAGGCCTAGTAGGTAAAGGGGTAAAGGTACCAATAGAACCAACAGATACAGGAAACAATAAATTATCCTGGTTCTACTGGACTGAACCTTTGCCCCTTTCCAGCCCAATAGAATGAATAATATATAGTAAAAAGCAAAGTTGTTTTAACTCTAAGACATTTATCCTGCACAAAAGGATCCTTTTTCGTCAAATTTATTCTGTTTTCTTTTAAAATTTGCTCGTAACCAATCACCAGTGATCAACCTACAGAAAATAACTTTCAATTTTTCATATTTGCAACTTTGAGATCGCCTGGTTACTGGCGACTAATGAATAGCTATCCAGTTGTTAGTGAAAGGAAAGTTTGCGCTTAACTTCTGACTCGTGTGCTAAAGCTGCAGATTAGCTATCCCTTTGGTTTAGAATGAAGAGGCCCTGCCAATATAACTAGAACATACAGCATAAATGGTCAAGATTCTAGTGTTGAAGACTGACATAAGGTACTTTATCACAAATGAATCAACAAATGTAATGTAGTAGGAATTCTTTCGTACAAAGAGGAAAGGGCCCGCGAAGAGACTAAAGAGGAGGCTGTAATTGCTGGTGCTGTCAGTAGGTCATGTATTCTAATCACTTGTGTGAATATGGCTAGGGGCAACTCTAAATTCCTTCAGAATCACACATCAAACACAAGGAAGCTGCTTGATCAGATGTTATATCACGTCAATGAGGATTCCGTTTAGGATAATAATGATGATGTTATTTGACGTCAAAAAGATATATACCTGATCTTTGGCCGCCCATGCCAAAAGCTAACGAGCTTTTCCTGGCTGATTCAATCATTCCAACCGTCCTCTTTTGTAAAAATGTTTCTATGCAGCTGCCATGGATTGTAGCTTTGGCAATAAAATTATTTCGTTGCCATAAACATGTGTGGCAGCAGGAAGGGGATTCCGTGGCCTAGTACTAGTTACTGCTAAGCGTTGAATGTTGGCTCGACACGGTGTAAATAAGCTTGTTTTGATGCATGACAACTACAAACTTGTCAAAACTTTTAAGGGTAGTGCTTCAGTTTGAGTTATGCGTCTTGAATCCTTAAGCAAAATAGCAGCAAATGAGGAAAAAGCTACTATAATAGGTTTAAAGTTAAAGAAGAGAGGTTTTAGGCCAGACTGCAAGGCCGTAACCAAGGGGGGGGGGGGTTACCTGGTTTGAACCCCCCCCCCCTCCGAAATTTTTGACCGAGTCGAAAATTAGTCTAAAAAATACCTGTAAAGACAAAACCTTACCAGAAAAAAAAATATGCTCCTACACTAAATCCTATTGAATTTTGTGGGTAAACGGTTCTGATCACCTTACGCAATTAGGTAACCGTAGGTAACCCCATGTTCACCTGACCTTGCATAGTAAATTAGGGTTAATATGCGCTATTATCCTATTGCACTTGGTGGCATACAAAAATCCTATTGTAATTATGTGGGTAAACGGTTGTGATCAGCCTGCGCATTTAGGTAACCCCATGTTCACCTTATTATGCAAGGTCAGACCTTGCATAGTAAATTAGGATAAATGGGGGCTCAAGGTAAAGTAGGATTTAAATTAGGTAAATTAGGAGGTAAATTAGGTCAGACTTTGCATAGTAAATTAGGATTAATGGGGGCTCGAGGTAAATGTTATAAGAGAGTGCAAGATTGGCAGTTCAGTTCAGTTCAATTTCGGACTTGGATAAGAGAAGAGCCATTTTCAACATGAAGAGGAAGTTTTTTGTGCCCAAGCGGACCAGGGATGTTTCTGACAGTGGCGTTAGCGGGACGACTGCTGAGCATTACTCTACACTTGTGGATCTGAAGGGCACTGGAGCCATCGTTGAAGCTTCTGGATTACGCACACTGGAACCAACAACGACGCAACACGCACCTGCACCAACCCAGTCTCTGTCGTTGTTTGCAAATACATCGGTCGTTTTGTCAACAAATCATCCAGTCTCGATGCAAATTCTAAATTTCGTTTGCTGAAGAGCCCTTGGACTCCAGATATCTCATACATTTTTCCAGTATCCGAAAAACGGAAGCTGAAGTTTCAGTTAACTGGTCTCGCTCGTTTCAGTTGGTTGTCCTACTCTCCGTCTGAGGACGCTGCTTTTTGCTGATTTTGCGTTCTGTTCTCGTCCGAGACAGCTGGCAAAGGCTGCCACCAGCGCTTGGGGAATCTAGTCACCAGACCATTCAGAAACTGGAAGGATGCGATAGAGTGCTTCACAGCTCACCAACAGGCAGAGTTTCATAGAAACTGCATCGTATCGGCTGAAAACTTCATTTCTGTCTCGGAAAAAGGCAGGACAATATCCTGCACCAACTAGACGCGGCCAGGAAAGTGCAGGTTCAAGAAAATCGCCAGAAGTTGCTACCAATTGTTGAGACGGTGATATTTTGTGGGCGGCAACAGCTTGCCCTTCGTGGTACCAACGATTCCGGCCCCATTTCGGTCTCGGATCCAGAACCTTTTGACAATGATGGCATGTTCCGAGCACTACTGCGGCTGAGGGCGAGACTCGGTGACGATGTTCTGAAGAACAATCTTCTTTCTGCGGCCGGAAATACCACATATCTTTCTCCCATCATCCAGAATGGTATTATCGCCGCACCTGGGGAGTTTCTTCAGCAGTCTATTGTGGAAAGAGTAAACGCAAGTCCATGCTTTTCGGTGCTTACTAAAAAAAAGAAAAAAAAGAAAATAAAAAAAATGCCCCTTAAAGATACGAAAGTATGCCTAGTGGACGCGTCCTCGTTCTCAAGGGGCGGACTAACGGTTTCGAGCTAACGTAATGTTGCTCGAGGATGTTAGACAAAGTCCACAGGAAAAAATCGGGTACCCCCCCCCCCCCCCCCCCCCCCGAACAAAAATCCTGGATAAGGCCCTGTCAGACTGTAAACTGTGACGTTGTGGTGCTATTGAAGGAAAAACCATGACAAAGTGGACTTAAACATGGTTGTTTCTAATTATTGGAATAAAGGGATGAGACCTCAGGGAATAGCCACATAGGTATGGGGTAGTTGAAGTTGGTTACAAGACCAAGAAATCCAGACATGGACAGGATATAGTTATCAGATTTCCTTGAGGCTCTATAAATTAGCCACGGAGATACGATGCAAGGGCATTTATTTTAATTCCGCATTTTGTCAGATTATTCCAATTTTCCCGGCAGTTTAAGGTCTCACTGTCAATAATTTGGATTTAAAAAATGTTTAGGAGAAATTAAGCTTAATGTCTCGTCCTTATTTTATCCGAGGTTCGGACACAGTACTGAACCTGAATCAACAATATTAACCCAAAAACTCTACCTTAGAATGAAAAAGAAAATTCGATAAGAACTGATACCAACTTGGGTTTAAAATAAAACGAAGAATTAGTAAACAATGCAAAACATAGAATATACACCGATCAATATGCGGTGCGCCGCCAGTCAATTTTCGTCGGCAAGCAGCCAAATTTTTTTGGCCCGGCATAATTGCGTCCACCGTCACCAAATTTTAGATTGACGCGGCTTCGAGGACTGCCTCCAGCCATGCAAATAGTCTATTCAATGCTGAGGTTTAACTGATGATTTTCAAAGTTTATGCAGCAGCGTTGGTTAGAAAAAGAGCGTGTGTCTCCCAAGTATCTCTTTTCCTTCCAATTTGTATAGAAAGGATGACAACAGAAACTTGCAAGGGAGAAATATTACATTTAAAATGCTTAATTTTGTTTTATAAAATGATTGGAACGCAAAAAGCCTCCTTCCACCAAGCCGTTTTTAGCCCACGTGTCATTTTTCAACTCGCAAAACAGATCAATGGATTAAGTTTTGAGACAACCATTTCAATCAGAATGATAAAATGGTCCAAAAGAGGTAACTCTTTAGGAAAATAACCTCTTGCTGTTCAAAGCGCAATGATCAAAGTTTATACGATTGACCCGTTCTTCGCGTATTCTATTTAGGGAGGGGGTGATCTAGATGCCCCCCCCATCCCGGAAAATAATCCCTCCTGCGGCTATTTGGTTTCAAATCACTTTCGACTTACAAAAAAAATAAAGAGACAAAAATTCTCAATTTATGATGTAATAAGCACCCTCCGAAGTTTATGTGACCATGAGGTGAAGGTGAAGATGAGGAAGGGGAAGCCTCCCTCCTTTTAGGAATAAAAACTGCTCGTTTTGGGGTTGTATGTTACTCTTTCATTTCATAATTAATTATAAAATCTTTTTCCAGAAAACAAGTTTTCAAAGAAAATTAAAAAGCGTTATTAAGCGATAAATGAACAGAAATAAAGCCAAATAACCTTCCAAGCGTAAAACTACCACATATTATCATAAATAAATAAATGAAACTCGAAACGAACAGAAATTTCAATAAATAACCGAGTCAAACTCAAAATGAGCAAAAATTAATATAAGTAGGACAAACAACCCCCATGGATTTTCAAGGCCAGAACATAATTTACTTTACTGAAAACAAAAAAAAATATTTAAAATGTTTTCACTTTTTTTACTTTAATGAACAAAAAATGATTAAATATATTTATATATATATTTATATATATATTATATAAATATATTTATTATATATATATATATATATATATATATAATATATATATATATATATATATATATATATATATATATATGTATATATATATATATATATATATGTATATATATATATATATATATATATATATAATATATATATATATATATATATATATATATATATATATATGTATATATATATATATATATATATATATATATATATATATATATATATATATATATATATATATATATATATATATATATATACATATATATATATATATATATATATATATATGTATATATATATATATTATATAATATATATATATATATATATATATATATATATATATATATATATATATATACATATATATATATATATATATATATATATATATATATATATAATATATATATATATATATATTATATTATATATATATATATATATATATATATATGTATATATATATATATATATATATGTTGGAACCCTTGGTCCCAGTTTTCAGATAAATGTCCCTCCCAAATTCATTTCTTTTGGCCCCTTAATTATTTTCATTCCTTAAGTAATAAATATTAATTTTCGTATTATTTTTTTGACGCCATTTTGGGTCCTTTTAACTGCGTACGTGCTTAATAGACCACGAGGTAAAGAATTGCGCAGTTAGGGCGGTTGACCAGTAAATTATTAGTCCTAGGATTGGCTGGAAAGATTCATTTACTACCCCTAGTAACCCCCTTCGAGCACGCGGCTAGCGGGCTGGCAGGAAGTGTCCATTTTTTGAGTCAGTTCTCTTTATACAGCGTGATTGTTAATACAGTAAGATTTTTCTATGTACTCTTTTTAACTTTTCAGCATAGGGTGAATCCAAAAGAGTTGGTTAGAAATCTTATCGGTAAACTTTGGCTTTAAATGTGGCCATAGACCATCCGATCACGTTAGTATACGGAACCGTTGGAGTAACCGCGGAAATCCCACTAATTTGGGGCCAAAGAGGGATCTTCCCCCTCCAGTAAGTGGCATAGCAACTCATAGCAACTCTGATAATAAAAGAATTCCGCGCTTTCGAAGAGACAGGTTAATTTGGCCTAGACAGTAGCCTATAGTGGGTACATATATAAAAATTGTAAAGAGAAAATTTTTATCTGAGCTGTGCCTAGTCGGATAATAATAAGTAATAAAATTTAATAATCAATAAATCACGCGAATAATTAACTTGTGAGACAAGGGGGGGCTGAGCCACCCACAGATAATCGACAAATTAAAAGGAAATAATTTTTCACGAAAGGATAAAAAGAAACATTGATAAAAGGATTTTCATTTGAACGAAAGCATTAAATAAAGCTTGAAATAATGGCGGACAAACGAAGAATTCAGACAATATCTACCGCGGTAAAACAAAAATCAGATTCAGACACACAATTGTATGCGACTCCCGCTGGAAATACCCTAAGAAAAACACCATCAGATAGAACCATATATCACTCAACAGATGAAATAGACATTTCTGAGACATGTGAAGAGGATATCTTCAAACCAAAATCAGTAATAGAGCGATCCCCGGTACGAACCAGAGAAGAAGAGAAAAGTCTAAAACAAATGCAGAAAGAATTACTCGCAGATAGAGAAACCCGAACAAAAGAAACAGTGGCGATAATACATGAAGAAAAATCATTACATGAAAGAACGAAAATAAACTCACCCTTCAGAGAAGGTACAAAAAGTAGGGGAATTGGGGGGAGAAGAAAATATTATACAACGAGTAGACTCAGAAAACGAGTTAAGAGAATATAAAGACAGTGAGATTCAGAGTAGGCCAAGTAGCAGGAGTAGTAGAAGTTCAATTTCCAGCAGGAGCTCACGAAAAAGCACTAAAATGGATATGACACAACAACTTTTAAATTTCATAGAGAAGGAAAGATTAGACAGAGTACGAAAAGAGAAGGAAGATAGAGAACAAAGAGAAAGAGATAGAGTAGCCAAAGAAAAAAAGGAAGAGGCTGATAGGATAGCCAGAGAAAAAAAGGAGGAGGCAGACAGAGAGGAAAGAAAATACATAATGGAAATGATTGCAGGGAGAAATTCCCAAGAGCCTCAGAAAGCGTCTACAATAGAGGTAATGCAGGCAATAGACCTACAACCAATGAAAGAAAATGAAGATGTACATTTATACATATACAATTTTGAAAAAACGGCGGAATTAAGCGGATTACCGAGAGAAAATTGGGTGACAAGAATACAACCCCTCCTTAACTACAAAGCACAACTTGCATATAAAGCATTACCAATGGAATACTCAAAAGATTTTGAAAGCCTAAAACAGGCCATTTTTAAAAAATTTCAACTCTCCCCCGAGCACTTTCAAAGAAGGTTTAGAAGCGAAAGAAAACGAGACAACGAAACATATAAGGAATTCGGGTACAAATTGAAAGATATGTGTTTAAAATGGCTAGAGTTAGAAAATTATAGAATGTATGAAGACCCGGAAGAGATAAAAGAAAAATTGACGGAAGTGGTAAATAAAACCGTAATGGAACAATTTTTAGAAAATACCCACAGAGAATTGAAAATATATTTGAAAGAAAAGAACCCAAAAACAAGCGAAGAAATGGCGGAAATGGCAAAAAGGTGGACCAAAATAAGAGAGGAATTTGAGGAGACAGACATATTTCAATATAGAGAGTATAACAAAAATAGGCACTATAACACAGTGCAAGGAGAACTAACTTGCTATAACTGTGGTACCACGGGGCATTTTGCAAGAAACTGCCCCAGTAAACATGACCAAAAACCACATAAAACGACAGCATGGGCCATGACCCATAATAAGGAAAAAAATTACGCATTTGCAGAGTCGCATAAAATATACGGAAAGTTGAACGGGGAATTAGTCGAAATGGCAATTGATTCCTGCAGTGACCAAACCTATGTGCGAACTGGCCTAATTAATAGAACGGAGATAGACCATAAAAATAAGATTACAACATTATGTTATTACGGAGACAAGCACCCATGCCCGTCTGCTTGGGTAAGAATAGAAATTGCAAAAAAGGACGGTACGGTCCAGAGAAAAACGATAAAAGTAGGCTTAGTACCTACGCTAGCAGTGGATGTTTTAGTAGGAGGAGACTTTGGAGATATCGGTAATCTCCTATCGTTAGAAGCGACTTCTTTAACAGAGGACAAATTACAAAATTACACTACGACGGAAGAATATGCTACTTCAATGACAAGGCGGGGAGGTGGACCGGCCCATAAAACAAATTGGGGGGCTGTGCCACCCTGTCGGAAAAACGAAATACTGGATACTCGGGTTCAAAATGTTGATAATCCACAAAAAGGGGATGCGGAAGTAAAAAGACCACAAAATATTGAAAAAAAGACGCGCGAGAATGATCTTTTGGGAAAATTTGCAAATAATAGAAAACTTGAGAATACTTTTAATGAACATGAGACGATAACAAGTACAGGCCAAAATGAAACGCTGAATGTACCAGAGGGAAATGAGACGAAATTTATTGTACGCGCTTTTCCTCGGAAAGTTCGAGAAATTTTAGTAGAATATGAAAAACCAAATGTCAGAGTTCAATTCCCATTTGATGATGAAATATTTGTTTCTGCGGTAAGAATAAAAAAGACTAAAAGAGAGAAGAAAGATATTAAGCGGAACTACAATAAAGAAAGACAGTCAAAGATGGACACTAGAGTCCAATTCAGATTTCATGACGATTTATTTAATGCTACTACAAAAGAAAAGAAAACTAAGAGAGAGAAAAGAGATATTAAACGGAGCTACAATAAATTATTCAGTCAAAGATAGTGGACACTGGAGTCCAAATTAGATATAACGGTGATTTATTATTTTGCGCGAATGACAGAATTGAGAAGAGTAGAGACGAAAAGAGGAATGTAAAGAAGAGTCAAAATTTGGAGATTCAGCCTGAGGTGGCGAAAAACAAAAAAATGTTGGATGGGCTCTGCCTTGAAAACATGGATAATAAGGGGGAAAAAGAGGTCAAAGATCCATGGGGAATAAAAGAAGATGGTTACAAAAGAGAGATGAAAGACCTACAACGGGTTGGGGGAAAGTCGGGAGATATTAAATGTCGAGTCGGATTGGAAAAACTTTGGAATGAATCTGAGATTAGTGTTATCAATTCAAAAGATATATAGATCCTTTATGAGGGGAAGGAATCCCTTGGGGAAGATACCCTGCGGGAAGTCGCAAAAGGTAGCCATTTTCCTCAATGCACAACTGGCGGACAAGTTGTGATCCCTCTACCAAGGTTTTGCCTTTCTGATCTGGAGTCCTTGGGGGATACTCTCTCCCAGTCACTTCATACTTCACCCAAACCGTTGTCCAGCAACCCTATTCATAGCTGTTATTCTTCATGGGAGT
>CM051259.1:76739180-76911680 GCA_027921565.1 Artemia sinica | reverse complement strand
CATCAAAACTTATTTGTTTGTATTTATTGATGCTTCAGAAAGAAGAAAGGGAAACTGAATCCTGAGAACTAGATATTAGACTGTAAGCCTAAGAAATTGAACAACCCTAGTGATGGAATTCCAATAAATGAACGGAAAATCCAGCAAACAAGATGGAAATCCAATACGGATCTTAAAATCCAACATGTTGTTTTGTCAACAAACTGAAAATTCAATTCGGGTATGGGAATTCAACATTTTTGTTTCTCATCAAATTGGAAATTCAATAATGACCATGGAATTCCAAAATGGTCTCCAATATTCAATTTTAGCTTTTGAAATTCAAATTTTGTTGTTCATAAACATTACAAACAATTTTTGTTGAATCTCAAACGATTTTTTCTTACAGTGTGGGGCTATTGGGCTAGCAGAACTTTAAAAAGTGATGTTTAATGATACTCATTTTTAAGGCATATCCCTGGAAGGCAGATTTTAAACCTATTACTCATATCTACGTGCTTTTTATCAATTTTACCATTCAAAGTGCCATATAGCACTGAAAACGGCACTTTTGGTACCACGTCTTAAGTGGAAGAGTTTGGAGGCATAAAACTGTACCGTTGCAATAATTATGATCCAAAGCCCTTAAATGGAGGCTTATAAGATCCCCTCACATATACTCCGTATCCAGACCCTCTTAGTAAGTTTCATAAATCAACTATTCATATTAAAAGTAAAAGCTTATTGCGAAAGCAAATTAACTAAAACTAAAAGCTTTTCAACTAAACATTTACCAAAATTTAAGCTTGAATGGTCAACAGTTTTGAATTGAACCTTCAAACTTCACTCTATGATGAAGCCTATGTGCTAGTTCCAACGGCGGTAATTGAGGGGAAGGGACGTCCTTGCCCCCCATAGTTTTTGCTCTTGCCTAGGTTTTGAAATCACCTTTTTTGGTTAATTCATTGGAAAACGCGCTTGTTTCATTTAAAAAAGTTGGGGAAACAACCAAAAGTGCACTTTGTGGGAATGTGCTATCAAGACAAATTTATAAAAAGCGATTAAGTATGAATATAAGCTTTTAAATGATCCCTTAAACAACTTTCTTTTGTTACAGTAGCCTTCTAGTTTCTGCTAGTCAGTAGGTGATTTATCACCCTGTCTTCATTATGGCTTTATCAGGCGAAGTCGGCCGAGTAAAAACAGCTTTTTGCTCATCGAAAAACAAACGTTCCTGAAAAACATGCATTGTTTTGTGAAGTATAGATAATGAACTTTATGTTATAAACTAAAATTTTTCTTAGCTGTCTAAGTTGTTTGCAGCATTTTTTACACCTGTCGTATCTCCCCTAAATCGGTGATAATTAGAAATTATATTAAAAATAAGTTTTCAACTGAAACTAAGAAGTGACATTAAAACTTAAAACGAGCATACATTATTCCTTATAAATAAAAAAGATCATGGCAGCGTTGTTTCTGCATAAAATTTTAATCAAAAAGGAACAAAGATTAATTTAAGAAAAAACAAAGTTTTTCCGAGGGAAACAAAGCGCGAAGTTGAAACTTAAAACGGAAAAAAATATTACTTCACAGCCTATTCAATATAGAATAATATAACTAGTACAAATAAACCAACTAATTATATTTCCCTATGCTTTTATAATTATACAAAACTAGCGCTTTACTGAAAACACAAAATAACATAGGAGTTTTGGTACAGTAATAGCAAACCATTTAAGGACACCTTTTATAGAATCAAAGTATTATCAATCCCTCTTAGTATCAATTCCTTTTAAGATAAAGCAACAATCCATTTAGGATTTTCTTTACTTTTTTTACGTTTAATTTGGTATCACTTCTGCACAATGGCTCAGTTCAATGACTGACTCTCGTTTTGGTTCTTAAAAGGACAAGTCATGATTAGTTTGTACACAAGTTAAAATTAAGGCCATCTTGATAGTATTATGACTATAGACCAGCCTTAGAATTTGTATCATAGCTTGAACTTCACTCTTGTATAGAGAGAAATTGTCGGATTTCCAGAGTTCATATTATGTTTCATTTGATCTTCATTTCAAGTGATACTAAAGCATATTTCTTACAATTTAAGACTGTATATTACCCACTATTGGTATAATAGCTGGTGAGAGCAAAATGCTGCTTGATAAATCAATCCAATATATCTGTATGCTATTCAATTACTTCGCGGTTATTAAAAAATATTTAGTTTTACGCTTATGTTTTTAACATAATTTTAAATGTATACTGAAAGTTACTTATGTCACAACTGGTGTAAGACTATGAAAAGCTTTATAGATTTGTTTAGTGTTGTCAGAATACATACTCACTTTTGACTCTTAAATCAATAATCCTTTTTTTTATGCTTGACTTTTGTGTTTTCAGTAAAGCGCTAGTTTAGTATAATCATAAAAGTATAGGGAAACATAATTAGTTGGTTTATTTGTACTAGTTTTATTAATATATATTAAATAGGCTGTGAAGTAATAATTTTTGTCCGATTTGTCCAAATTTTTTGTCCAAATTTTGGCCATTTGCTTCCCTTGGAAAAACTTTGTTTTTTAAATTAATTTAGATAAGGGAGCATATCAGGTATAGTCAAAACATATTTTATCAACAGGCTAAATACCAGAATTGAAACCTGATTTCATCGATTACTTTGAGCTGTATATTTAAGCTCACTTGATATTTAAGACTACAGTGTGGAGCTGACTAAGGGGCCTCTTGCTTTTATATACAATGTTTTTTTGTGCTAGTTCAGCCTATTGTATAGAAATGATTTATTATTTTTGTAATTAATACATTTTTGTGGGGTTGCTGTTTATCTTTTGTGAGTTCCTTTTTAGGTAACTGTTATTTGTTGTTCCCTAATTTACAGGCTACTGAGCCTTCTGGGAGAAGGAATTAAAGAATTTGTTACCAGTTTATGGATTTAAATAGAGAATTCTTGAAGTCTAGTATTCCGGTCACTTTGATCGACATCTGCCCCAAATGAAATGATTACATTTTTAAAGAAAACTGAAGGGATGGTTTTAAGCGTTTTTTATTCAGAAACCAAAATTGCAGTAGGCTGCTAAATGATGCATGCAATTTATACATTGTTGTTCAGGGATATAGATAAGGGAGCATATCAGTTATAAGTAGAGATGACCCTATAACTCGTGACGGGAGTCCATATATGGGCATAGAGTCATTATGGAGATGGTTTTTGTCAGTGAGAATAAAAAAACAGTATTTTTCTCACTTGAAAAAACAGGAATTTTCTCACTTTTTTGGATGTTTTTATGGTTTTTGTCAGTGAGAATGAAAAAACAGGAACTTTCTCACATTTATGTCTGTTTTATGGTTTTTGTCAGTGAGAATGGAAAAACAGTATTTTTGTCACTTTCATGGATTATTGAGTCTAATATCACCTGTGCTGTCAGTCATTAATCAAATTGTTTCCGGGGAAGTTAATTAATGTCTGACAGATGACGTCAAGTTAATTAATGTCTTTGGAGTTCAACCAGAATTGTTTCCGAGGCAAAGTTTAGATCACACGTGACAGATGATGTCATGATTGATTGATTGACACGAAAGGGGAATTAATTTGTTGTTTCTAAGGGGAATTATTGATTCACGAAAGGGAATTAATTTGTTGTTTCTAAAGAGAATTGTTTCCGAGCGAATGTTTTGATCATAGCAATGAAGAGATTGATTCACGAAAGGGTTTCTATGTAATTTCAAATGTGAAAGCACAGGGATGCCAAAAAACAAAAGGAACTCGCTGAAATTACGTTTAGGGATTATTTGGGCGAAACCGTTTTATAGCCATTTTATGGAATTATTTCGACGAAACAGTTAGAGACATTTTAAAGGATGATTTTAGAAAAGGTTTTAGAAGAGAATTTGAGGGTAAAACTGTGTGCTCGTTATAATACACAAGTTGTAAATTAACAGTGTCGTGAGGTCCCCTACCCCAACCCCGTAGAGTTCCGATCCCCCTACCACAACCCCGAAGGAAGCCTCCGGTCCTCAAAGGTCCACCTGGCTCCCAAAGGGCCACCCGGCCCTCAAGGGCCCCCCAGACCCCCAAAGGACCCCCTGGCCCCAAAGGCCCCCTCACTTGGCCCCCAAAGGGCCCCTCCCCTACCTCCCCTCCCCCCTCCTCACCTTCCCCTCCCCCTCCCCTCCTCCCCCTCCCCTCCTCCCCCTCCCCTCCTCCCCATACCCTACTCCCCTCCCCTTCCCTCCCCCATTTTTTAATATTTTTTTTGTGCATTGAGACACAGAAGGACCCCCTCCCCCCGGACCCCCCCCCCTCTCGAAAGGGCCCCCGACGCCCCAAAGGCTCCTGAGCCACCATTTTAATACTTTTTCAAGGCTTTATTATATCTTTTCAGAACAAATTATTATTTTAGGGAATTATTTCGGCGAAACAGTTAGAGACATTTTAAAAGATGATTTTTGAAGAGATTTTAGAAGAGGATTTGAGGGTGAAACTCTGTGGTCATTATAATACACAAGTTCCATTTGAACAGTGTCGTGAGGTCCTCTATCCCCAACCCCAAAGGGTTCTGATCCCCCTACCCCAACCCCGAAGGAAGCCCCCGGCCCTCAAGGCCCCCCCCCCAGACCCTCAAAGGCCCTCCCCGGGTCCCGTCTTTCGTTGATGGGTGTTGTCTGAAACCTATGATTTGGGGTGTATGGGTTGCTATTTTTGACTTTTCTGAGTTGGATTTCTTAGTCTTTCATAGGTATGTGATGTCTGAAACCTATGATTGGGATGGGTGGTTTGCTATTTTTGACTTTTCTGAGCTGGATTTCTTAGCCTTTCATAGGTGTGTGTTGTCAGAAAATTATGATTTGGGATGTGTAGTTTGCTATTTGGACTTTTCAGAGCTAGGATTCTTAGTCTCTCATAGGTGTTTGTTGTCTGAAACTTCAAGTTTGGGATGAGTAGTTTGCTATTTCAGGCTTTTCTGAGCTAAGGTTTCTTAGTATTTCGTAGGTGTGTGTTGTCTGAAACTTATGACTTGAGGTGTCTAATTTGCTATTTCAGGCTTTTATGAGCTAAGGTTTCATAGTATTTCGTAGGTGAATGTTGTCTGAAACTTATGATTTGGGATGTGTAAATTACTATTTCGGGCTTTTCTAAGCTAGATTTCTTAGTCTTTCGTTGGTGTGTGTTGACTGAAACCTATGATTTGGGATATAAGGTTCTTAGTCTTTCGTTGGTGTGTGTTGTCTGAAACCTATGATTTGGGATTTGTAGTTTGCTTTTTGGACTTTTCAGAGCTAGGATTCATAGTCCCTCATAGGTGTTTGTTGACTGAAACCTATAGTTTGGGATGAGTAGTTTGCTATTTCAGGCTTTTCTGAGCTAAGGTTTCTTAGTATTTCGTAGGTGTGTGTTGTCTGAAACTCATGATTTGAGGTGTGTAATTTGCTATTTCAGGCTTTTCTGAGCTAAGGTTTCATAGTATTTCGTAGGTGAATGTTGTCTGAAACTTATGATTTGGGATATGTAAATTACTATTTCGGGCTTTTCTAAGCTAGATTTCTTAGTCTTTCGTTGGTGTGTGTTGTCTGAAACCAATGATTTGGGATGGGTGGGTTGCTATTTTTGACTTTTCTGAGCTGGATTTCTTAGCCTTTCATAGGTATGTGTTGTCTGAAACCTATGATTGGGATGGTTAATTTGCTATTTTTGACTTTTCTGAGCTTGATTTCTTAGCCTTTCATAGGTGTGTGTTGTCAGAAAATTATGATTTGGGATGTGTAGTTTGCTATTTGGACTTTTTAGAGCTAGGATTCTTAGTCCCTCATAGGTGTTTGTTGTCTGAAACTTCAAGTTTGGGATGAGTAGTTTGCTATTTCAGGCTTTTCTGAGCTAAGGTTTCTTAGTATTTCGTAGGTGAATGCTGTCTGAAACTTATGATTTGAGGTATGTAATTTTCTATTTCCGACTTTTCATAACCAGATTTCTTAGTCTTTCGTAGGTGTGTCGTGTCTGAAACCTATGATTTGGGATGTGTGGGTTGCTATTTTTTGACTTTTCTGAGTTGGATTTCTTAGCCTTTCGTAGGTGTGTGTTGACTGAAACCTATGATTTGGGAATGAGTGGTTTGCTATTTTTGACTTTTCTGATCTAGATTTCTTAGCATTTCATAGGTGTGTGCTTTCAGAAAATTATGATTTGGGAGGTGTAGTTTGCTTTTTGGACTTTTCAGAGCTAGGATTCTTAGTCCCTCATAGGTGTTTGTTGTCTGAAACTTCTAGTTTGGGATGAGTAGTTGGCTATTTCAGGCTTTTCTGAGCTAAGGTTTCTTAGTATTTCGTAGGTGAAGCTTCCACGTCAGTTTTAAGTTCACCAAGACATAAAAAATTTAAAGTTCACTTCTAAATTTTTCCACAGAAGATAGGAAAAGTTATACTATGATTATGATTATTTTCCATGAAGATAAAAAGTTTCACTTTAATTCAAATTTTCTTAAATCTTAAAATGACATGAAATATGCTTATGGCTCTACCAATCGTACTCTGTGCTTGTTCATAGACACGACGCGGCTTTTCCACTGATACTCTATGGCAGGTTATCGACACTACCGAGTTTATTGCATGCATTAAATCAGTATTTTTTACGCAGTGGAAGGATCAACACACAATTCATATCTGTAAAAAGTGAAGATGAATTATTCGACGAAAGTATGTGCACATGAAAAAATCATCGTCGTGTTGAATGCTGACAAGGAGAAATACCTGAACTATGAAACGAGTGCAAGTGGAGTTCTTATTGGGAATGTATGCATACGTTGTCATGACAGTGAGGAGTTAAATTCCTTTGGCGTACCCAAGAATTTCCGTCATGCAAGTGGTGGATATGCGAGAGTAACATTACCAGAGAAATTAGTAGTCAAAGAGAATGCCAACTTAAAAATAATAGTTGATGAAGAGGGACAACTTCTAGCTAATGATTCTGGTAGCATGTTAGCCGTTAATAGATCTTATCGCAATCTTTCCGGTGTTAGCATTCGAATGAAAGCAAAAGGAAAAAGAAGACATGCATACAGCTGCATCAACATCATAAATCATATCATGTCAATGTGCCAAAACTGCTATCTATGTAAAAATAATGTGACAATAGACAGTGAAATCGCAGGCAGAATAAAAAGGACATTAGCAGACAATATCATCAATGAATATAAAGATGAATTGACGGAAAGTGAAGCGCAAGTGTATTAATAATGTATAATAATGTATTTAACATATTTTTACATTAATATTCTACATGTCGTTATTTCATTAAAAATATCTAATGCATTATTTTGTTAAGTGTTCATTATTTTTAGGGTATGCTAGAACGTCAAACGTTCAGAATATCTATTAAAAAGGTCAGAGACGTAAGAAAAATAATTTTAGAGATAATGATACTACTAGCAGGCTCAATTTTTCATAAAAGATAGAAAAGTTCAAGTTCTCTTCTGAATTTTACCAAAGAACACAATTCAATTCTAATTTCACCAGAGAAAATAAAAAGCTTACACTTCAGTTTTAAGTTCACCAAGACATAAAAAATTTAAAGTTCACTTCTAAATTTTTCCGTAGAAGATAGGAAAAGTTAAACTATGATAGTGATTATTTTCCATGAAGATAAAAAGTTTCACTTTAATTCTAAATTTTCTTAAATTCAATTCCGACCTTTCGCAAAGAGTTAAATTTAAAGTTCTATTCCAAATATTTTCCCGGAACAAGAAAAGTCCCAAGACATAAAAAATTTAAAGTTCACTTCTAAATTTTTCCGTAGAAGATAGGAAAAGTTATACTCTGATCATGATTATTTTCTATAAAAATAAAAAATTTCACTTTAATTCTAAATTTTCTTAAAATCAGTTCTGACCATTCTCAAAGAGATGAATAAATGTAAAGTTCTGTTCCAAATATTTCCCCGGAAGAAGAAAAGTTCAACTTCAATTCTGAATTTTCTCAATGAAAATGAAATAAGTTATTGATCAATTCTATTTCCCCAAAATAACAGAAAATTTTCCACTTCAATTCAGATTTTTCTCAAAGAGATGAAAAAATTTAAAATATTGTTCCAAATTTTTCTTAGAAGATAGAAAAGTTCAAGTTCTAATCTGAATTTTACCAAAAAACACAATTCAATTCTAATTTCTCCAGAGAAAATAAAAAGCTTCCACTTCAGTTTTAAGTTCACCAAGACATAAAAAATTTAAAGTTCAGTTCTAAATTTTTCCTTAGAAGATAGGAAAAGTTATACTTTGATTGTAATTATTTTCTATGAAGATAAAAAGTCTCACTTTAATTCTAAATTTTCTTAAATTCAGTTCCGACCTTTCTCAAAGAGATGAAAAATTTAAAGTTCTGTTCAATATATTTTCTCGGAAGAAGAAAAGTTCAACTTCGATTCTGAATTTTCTCATTGAAAATGAAATAAGTTATTGATCAATTCTATTTCCCCAAAATAATAGAAAATTTTCCACTTCAATTCAGATTTTTCTCAAAGAGATGAAAAAATTTAAAATATTGTTCCAAATTTTTCTTAGAAGATAGAAAAGTTCAAGTTCTAATCTGAATTTTACCAAAGAAAACAATTCAATTCTAATTTCTCCAGAGAAAATAAAAAGCTTCCACTTCAGTTTTAAGTTCACCAAGACATAAAAAATTTAAAGTTCAGTTCTAAATTTTTCCTTAGAAGATAGGAAAAGTTATACTTTGATTGTGATTATTTTCTATGAAGATAAAAAGTTTCACTTTAATTCTAAATTTTCTTAAATTCAGTTCCGACCTTTCTCAAAGAGATGAGAAATTTAAAGTTCTGTTCAATATATTTTCTCGGAAGAAGAAAAGTTCAACTTCGATTCTGAATTTTCTCATTGACAATAAAATAAGTTATTGATCAATTCTATTTCCCCAAAATAATATAAAAATTTTCCACTTCAGTTCAGATTTTTCTCAAAGAGATGAAAAAATTTAAAATACTATTCCAAATTTTTCATAGAAGATAGAAAAGTTCAAGTTCTCTTCTGAATTTTACCAACAAACACAATTCAATTCTAATTTCTCCAGAGAAAATAAAAAGCTTACACTTCAGTTTTAAGTTCACCAAGACATAAAAAATTTAAAGTTCTGTTCTAATTTTTTCCTTAGAAGATAGGAAAAGTTATACTATGATAGTGCTTATTTTCCATGAAGATAAAAAGTTACACTTTAATTCTAAATTTTCTTAAATTCAGTTCCGACTTTTCACATAGAGATGAAAAAAATTTAAAGTTCAGTTTCAAATTTTTCGTAGAATATTGGAAAAGTTATACTTTGATCGTGAATATTCAAGTTCTCTTCTGAATTTTACCAAAGAACACAATTCAATTCTAATTTCTCCATAGAAAATAAAAAGCTGACACTTCAGTTTTAAGTTCGCCATGACATAAAAAATTTAAAGTTCAATTCTAAATTTCTACATAGAAGATAGGAAAAGTTATAATATGATTGTGATTATTTTCTATGAAGATTAAAAGTTTCACTTCAATTTTAAATTTTGTCAAAGATGTGAAGAAAAGTTCAACTTCGATTCTGAATTTTCTCAATGAAAATGAAATAAGTTATTGATCATTTCTATTTTCCCAAAATAATATAAAAAATTTTCCACTTCAGTTCAGATTTTTCTTAAACAGATGAAAAAATTTAAAATACTGTTCCAAATTTTTCATAGAAGATAGAAAAGTTCTTGTTCTCTTCTGAATTTTACCAAAGAACATAATTCATTTCTAACTTCTCCATAGAAAATAAAAAGTTTCCATATCACTTTTAAGTTCACCAAGACATAAAAATTTAAATTTCAATTCTAAATTTTTCCATAGAAGAAAGGAAAAGTTATACTATGATTGTGATTATTTTCCATGAAGATAAAAAGTTTCACTTTAATTCTAAATTTTCTTAAATTCAATTCCGACCTTTCTCAAAGAGATGAAAAAATTTGAAGTTCTGTTCCAAATATTTTCCCGGAAAAAGAAAAGTTCAACTTCGATTCTGAATTTTCACAATGAAAATGAAATAAGTTATTGATCAATTCTGTTTTCCTAAAATAATATAAAATTTTCCACTTCAATTCAGATTTTTCTCAAAGAGATGACAAAATTTTAAATATTGTTCTAAATTTTTCATAGAAGATAGGAAAAGTTATACTTTGATTGTGAACATTCTTCATGAAGATATGGAGCTCCACTTTAATTCTGAGTTTTCTCGAAGAAGTTCAAAATGTACAAGTTCTCTTCAGAATTTTCTTAGAGAAGAGAAAAAAAGTTAGCTCAATTCTGAAATTTACCAATGAAAATGAAAAAGCTTCCATTTCAGTTCCTAATTTCTCAAAGACATAAAAAACTAAATTTCACTTTATTTCTAATTTTTCTTAAATTCAGTTCATTCATCTAACCACCAAAAACAATAGGTTAGGTTAGGTATAAATAAATATTAATAAATAATTAGAAACATCTCTACATGTTTAAGTTAGGTTAGGTTAACTTATCATGAGCGCTCATGATAAGCTAACCTAACCTAACTTATACATGGCCTTAAGCTAGCCTAACCTAACCTAATTTAATCTTTTTACCATGTTTAAGTTAGGTTAGGTTAACTTATCATGAGCGCTCATGATAAGTTAACCTAACCTAACTTAAACATGTAGAGATGTTTCTAATTATTTATTAATATTTATTTATACCTAACCTAACCTATTGTTTTTGGTGGTTAGATGAATGAACTGAATTTAAGAAAAATTAGAAATAAAGTGAAATTTTTTATCTTCATTGTAAATAATCACAATCATAGTATAGTCATTCCTATCTTCTATGGAAAAATTTAGAATTGAACTTTAAATTTTTTATGTCTTTGAGAAATTAGGAACTGAAATGGAAGCTTTTTCATTTTCATTGGTAAATTTCAGAATTGAGCTAACTTTTTTTCTCTTCTCTAAGAAAATTCAGAAGAGAACTTGTACATTTTGAACTTCTTCGAGAAAACTCAGAATTAAAGTGGAGCTCCATATCTTCATGAAGAATGTTCACAATCAAAGTATAACTTTTCCTATCTTCTATGAAAAATTTAGAACAATATTTAAAATTTTGTCATCTCTTTGAGAAAAATCTGAATTGAAGTGGAAAATTTTATATTATTTTAGGAAAACAGAATTGATCAATAACTTATTTCATTTTCATTGTGAAAACTCAGAATCGAAGTTGAGCTTTTCTTTTTCCGGGAAAATATTTGGAACAGAACTTCAAATTTTTTCATCTCTTTGAGAAAGGTCGGAATTGAATTTAAGAAAATTTAGAATTAAAGTGAAACTTTTTATCTTCATGGAAAATAATCACAATCATAGTATAACTTTTCCTATCTTCTATGGAAAAATTTAGAATTGAACTTTAAATTTTTATGTCTTGGTGAACTTAAAAGTGATATGGAAACTTTTTATGTTCTCTGGAGAAATTAGAAATGAATTATGTTCTTTGGTAAAATTCAGAAGAGAACAAGAACTTTTCTATCTTCTATGAAAAATTTGGAACAGTATTTTAAATTTTTTCATCTGTTTGAGAAAAATCTGAACTGAAGTGGAAAATTTTTTATATTATTTTTGGAAGATAGAAATGATCAATAACTTATTTCATTTTCATTGAGAAAATTCAGAATCGAAGTTGAACTTTTCTTCACTTCTTGGAGAAAATTTAAAATTGGAGTGAAACTTTTAATCTTCATAGAAAATAATCACAATCATAGTATAACTTTTCCTATCTTCTATGTAGAAATTTAGAATTGAACTTTAAATTTTTTATGTCATGGCGAACTTAAAACTGAAGTGTCAGCTTTTTATTTTCTATGGAGAAATTAGAATTGAATTGTGTTCTTTGGTAAAATTCAGAAGAGAACTTGAATATTCACGATCAAAGTATAACTTTTCCAATATTCTATGAAAAATTTGGAACTGAACTTTAAATTTTTTTCATCTCTATGTGAAAAGTCGGAACTGAATTTAAGAAAATTTAGAATTAAAGTGTAACTTTTTATCTTCATGGAAAATAATCACTATCAAAGTATAACTATTCCTATCTTCTAAGGAAAAATTTAGAACTGAACTTTAAATTTTTATGTCTTGGTGAACTTAAAACTGAAGTGTAAGCTTTTTATTTTCTCTGGAGAAATTAGAATTGAATTGTGTTTGTTGGTAAAATTCAGAAGAGAACTTGAACTTTTCTATCTTCTATGAAAAATTTGGAATAGTATTTTAAATTTTTTCATCTCTTTGAGAAAAATCTGAACTGAAGTGGAAAATTTTTATATTATTTTGGGGAAATAGAATTGATCAATAACTTATTTCATTTTCAATGAGAAAATTCAGAATCGAAGTTGAACTTTTCTTCTTCCGAGAAAATATATTGAACAGAACTTTAAATTTCTCATCTCTTGAGAAAGGTCGGAACTGAATTTAAGAAAATTTACAATTAAAGTGAATCTTCTTATCTTCATAGAAAATAATCACAATCAAAGCATAACTTTTCCTATCTTCTAAGGAAAAATTTAGAACTGAACTTTAAATTTGTTATGTCTTGGTGAACTTAAAACTGAAGTGGAAGCTTTTTATTTTCTCTGGAGAAATTAGAATTGAATTGTGTTCTTTGGTAAAATTCAGATTAGAAATTGAACTTTTCTATCTTCTAAGAAAAATTTGGAACAATATTTTAAATTTTTTCATCACTTTGAGAAAAATCTGAATTGAAGTGGAAAATTTTCCATTATTTTGGGGAAATAGAATTGATCAATAACTTATTTCATTTTCAATGAGAAAATTCAGAATCGAAGTTGAACTTTTCTTCTTCCGGGGAAATATTTGGAACAGAACTTTAAATTTTTTCATCTCTTTGAGAATGGTCAGAACTGAATTTAAGAAAATTTAGAATTAAAGTGAAATTTTTTATCTTTATAGAAAATAATCATGATCATAGTATAACTTTTCCTATCTTCTACGGAAAAATTTAGAAGTGAACTTTAAATTTTTTATGTCTTGGGACTTTTCTTGTTCCGGGAAAATATTTGGAATAGAACTTTAAATTTAACTCTTTGAGAAAGGTCGGAATTGAATTTAAGAAAATTTAGAATTAAAGTGAAACTTTTTATCTTCATGGAAAATAATCACTATCATAGTATAACTTTTCCTATCTTCTACGGAAAAATTTAGAAGTGAACTTTAAATTTTTTATGTCTTGGTGAACTTAAAACTGAAGTGTAAGCTTTTTATTTTCTCTGGTGAAATTAGAATTGAATTGTGTTCTTTGGTAAAATTCAGAAGCGAACTTGAACTTTTCTATCTTTTATGAAAAATTGAGCCTGCTAGTAGTATCATTATCTCTAAAATTATTTTTCTTACGTCTCTGACCTTTTTAATAGATATTCTGAACGTTTGACGTTCTAGCATACCCTAAAAATAATGAACACTTAACAAAATAATGCATTAGATATTTTTAATGAAATAACGACATGTAGAATATTAATGTAAAAATATGTTAAATACATTATTATAGATTATTAGTACACTTGCGCTTCACTTTCCGTCAATTCATCTTTATATTCATTGATGATATTGTCTGCTAATGTCCTTTTTATTCTGCCTGCGATTTCACTGTCTATTGTCACATTATTTTTACATAGATAGCGGTTTCGGCACATTGACATGATATGATTTATGATGTTGATGCAGCTGTATGCATGTCTTCTTTTTCCTTTTGCTTTCATTCGAATGCTAACACCGGAAAGATTGCGATAAGATCTATCAACGGCTAACATGCTACCAGAACCATTAGCTAGAAGTTGTCCCTCTTCATCTACTATTATTTTTAAGTTGGCATTCTCTTTGACTACTAATTTCTCTGGTAATGTTACTCTCGCATATCCACCACTTGCATGATGGAAATTCTTGGGTACGCCAAAGGAATTTAACTCCTCACTGTCATGACAACGTATGCATACATTCCCAATAAGATCTCCACTTGCACTCGTTTCATAGTTCAGGTACTTCTCCTTGTCAGCATTCAACACGACGATGATTTTTTCATGTGCACATACTTTCGTCGAATAATTCATCTTCACTTTTTACAGATATGAATTGTGTGTTGATCCTTCCACTGCGTAAAAAATACTGATTTAATGCATGCAATAAACTCGGTAGTGTCGATAACCTGCCATAGAGTATCAGTGGAAAAGCCGCGTCGTGTCTATGAACAAGCACAGAGTACGATTGGTAGAGCCATAAGCATATTTCATGTCATTTTAAGATTTAAGAAAATTTGAATTAAAGTGAAACTTTTTATCTTCATGGAAAATAATCATAATCATAGTGTAACTTTTCCTATCTTCTGTGGAAAAATTTAGAAATGAACTTTAAATTTTTTATGTCTTGGTGAACTTAAAACTGACGTGGAAGCTTCACCTACGAAATACTAAGAAACCTTAGCTCAGAAAAGTCTGAAATAGCCAACTACTCATCCCAAACTAGAAGTTTCAGACAACAAACACCTATGAGGGACTAAAAATCCTAGCTCTGAAAAGTCCAAAAAGCAAACTACACCTCCCAAATCATAATTTTCTGAAAGCAAAAACCTATGAAATGCTAAGAAATCTAGCTCAGAAAAGTCAAAAATAGCAAACCACTCATTCCCAAATCATAGGTATCAGTCAACACACACCTACGAAAGGCTAAGAAATCCAACTCAGAAAAGTCAAAAAATAGCAACCCGCACATCCCAAATCATAGGTTTCAGACACCACACACCTACGAAAGACTAAGAAATCTGGTTATGAAAAGTCGGAAATAGAAAATTACATACCTTAAATCATAAGTTTCAGACAGCACACACCTGTGAAATACTAAGAAACCTTAGCTCAGAAAAGCCTGAAATAGCAAACTACTCATCCCAAACTTGAAGTTTCAGACAACAAACACCTATGAGGGACTAAGAATCCTAGCTCTGAAAAGTCCAAATAGCAAACTACACATCCCAAATCATAATTTTCTGACAACACACACCTATGAAAGGCTAAGAAATCCAGCTCAGAAAAGTCAAAAATAGCAAATTAACCATCCCAATCATAGGTTTCAGACAACACATACCTATGAAAGGCTAAGAAATCCAGCTCAGAAAAGTCAAAAATAGCAACCCACCCATCCCAAATCATTGGTTTCAGACAACACACATCAACGAAAGACTAAGAAATCTAGCTTAGAAAAGCCCGAAATAGTAATTTACATATCCCAAATCATAAGTTTCAGACAACATTCACCTACGAAATACTATGAAACCTTAGCTCAGAAAAGCCTGAAATAGCAAATTACACATCTCAAATCATAAGTTTCAGACAACACACACCTACGAAATACTAAGAAACCTCAGCTCAGAAAAGCCTGAAATAGCAAACTACTCATCCCAAACTATAGGTTTCAGTCAACAAACACCTATGAGGGACTATGAATCCTAGCTCTGAAAAGTCCAAAAAGCAAACTACAAATCCCAAATCATAGGTTTCAGACAACACACACCAACGAAAGACTAAGAACCTTATATCCCAAATCACAGGTTTCAGTCAACACACACCAACGAAAGACTAAGAAATCTAGCTTAGAAAAGCCCGAAATAGTAATTTACATATCCCAAATCATAAGTTTCAGACAACATTCACCTACGAAATACTATGAAACCTCAGCTCATAAAAGCCTGAAATAGCAAATTAGACACCTCAAGTCATAAGTTTCAGAAAACACACCTACGAAATACTAAGAAACCTCAGCTCAGAAAAGCCTGAAATAGCAAACTACTCATCCCAAACTTGAAGTTTCAGACAACAAACACCTATGAGAGACTAAGAATCCTAGCTCTGAAAAGTCCAAATAGCAAACTACACATCCCAAATCATAATTTTCTGACAACACACACCTATGAAAGGCTAAGAAATCCAGCTCAGAAAAGTCAAAAATAGCAAACCACCCATCCCAATCATAGGTTTCAGACATCACATACCTATGAAAGACTAAGAAATCCAACTCAGAAAAGTCAAAAATAGCAACCCATACACCCCAAATCATAGGTTTCAGACAACACCCATCAACGAAACACGGGGCCCGGGGAGGGCCTTTGAGGGTCTGGGGGGCCCTTGAGGGCCGGGGGCTTCCTTCGGGGTTGGGGTAGGGGGATCAGAACCCTTTGGGGTTGGGGATCGAGGACCTCCCGACACTGTTCAAATGGAACTTGTGTATTATAACGACCACAGAGTTTCACCCTCAAATCCTCTTCTAAAATCTCTTCAAAAATCATCTTTTAAAATATCTCTAACTGTTTCGCCGAAATAATTCCCTAAAATAATAATTTGTTCTGAAAAGATATAATAAAGCCTTGAAAAAGTATTAAAATGGTGACTTAGGAGCCTTTGGGGCGCCGGGGTGCCTTTGGGGGGGGGCGGGGGGAGGGGGTCCTTCTGTGTCTCAATGCACAAAAAAAATATTAAAAAATGGGGGAGGGAAGGGGAGGGGAGTAGGGTATGGGGAGGAGGGGAGGGAGAGGAGGGGAGGGGGAGGAGGGGAGGGGGAGGAGAAGGTGAGGAGGGGGGAGGAGAGGGAGGGGAGGGGCCCTTTGAGGGCCAAGGGAGGGGGCCTTTGGGGGTCTGGGGGGCCCTTGAGGGCCGGGTGGCCCTTTGGGAGCCCGGTGGACCTTTGAGGACCGGGGGCTTCCTTCGGGGTTGTGGTAGGGGGATCGAAACTCTTCGGGGTTGGGGTAGGGGACCTCACGACACTGTTAAAATACAACTTTTGTATTATAACGAGCACACAGTTTTACCCTCAAATTCTCTTCTAAAACCTTTTCTAAAATCATCTTTTAAAATGTCTAACTGTTTCGTCAAAATAATTCCATAAAATGGCTAAAAACGGTTTCGCCTAAATAATCCCTAAACGTAATTTCAGCGAGTTCCTTTTGTTTTTGGCATCCCTGTGCTTTCACATTTGAAATTACATAGAAACCCTTTCGTGAATCAATCTCTTCATTGCTAAGATCAAAACATTCGCTCGGAAACAATTCTCTTTAGAAACAACAAATTAATTCCCCTTTCGTGAATCAATAATTCCCCTTAGAAAAAACAAATTAATTCCCCTTTCGTGTCAATCAATCAATCATGAAATCATCTGTCACGTGTGATCTAAACTTTGCCTCGGAAACAATTCTGGTTGAACTCCAAAGACATTAATTAACTTGACGTCATCTGTCAGACATTAATTAACTTCCCCGGAAACAATTTGATTAATGACTGACAGCACAGGTGATATTAGACTCAATAATCCATGAAAGTGACAAAAATACTGTTTTTCCATTCTCACTGACAAAAACCATAAAACAGACATAAATGTGAGAAAGTTCCTGTTTTTTTCATTCTCACTGACAAAAACCATAAAAACATCCATAAAAGTGAGAAAATTCCTGTTTTTTCAAGTGAGAAAAATACTGTTTTTTTATTCTCACTGACAAAAACTATCTCCATAATGACTCTATGCCCATATATGGACTCCCGTCACGAGTTATAGGGTCATCTCTACTGTTATAGTCAAAACACACTTTATCAACTGGCTAAATACCCGAATTGAAACCTGATTTCATCAATTACGTTGATCTTTATATTGAAACTCACTTGATATTTAAGAATTAAGACTATAGTGTGGAGCTAACTAAGGGGCCTCTAACTTCGTACATTGTGCAAACAACTGCGAGCAGTTAGCAAGGTTTGCCCGGAAGCTAAGGCGAGCAGTAAGCTTCCGGGCACTTATCGTATCTTAGAGCTATTATTTCCTTGAATGCTAAATATTTACCTTGTCTGGAATATGTTTATCTTTTCTGGACTGAATTCATTTCTATTCCAGGAATACCTTCTAACACCTTTTGTCTTTTGGCTAAGATCATATTTTAACTCAGCCCAGATATCATATAATTAGTAGAATGTATCTATGGAATACTACCGCTGCTATAGGAAAATATTTCTACCGTTGCTATAGGAATTCCCATACTATTTGCTTGATTCTCTACACCTTTTCAAAGATAGTGAGTATCCTCTCACATGGTCTTCCATTTTGCGTGAACCTATAGGAATTGCCATGCTATTTGCTGGGACGTATAGGAAAAACATTTCCAGAGCATGTACTTATGGATTTGGGTAGATTACGTTCCTTCCAATGTTATTTTGACGTCTACACGTGATTAAAACATGTTTTGAAACTATAGTCAAGGTTGTATAAGAGAATTAGACTGTTTTTTTTGTTTTTTTGCTATTGATATCAATTGCATATGGAATTACACAAGAACCGTACAAGAAAACCCACGTCTGAGGTACTAAAGTATCACATAGACATTGCAAAAAAAGCTGCCAAGGTATAAAGTGACCAAGCATGTTTTGAAACTATAGAAACTTACACCTGAGACACTACAGTATCACGTGGACATTGAAAAAGAGCGACTGTTTTTTCTGATTTTTTGGAAGATTGCCTTAACTCGAGAGTAGTTTGTTATTAAGAAATTGGATGCTACAATGAGAATTGTTTGATTGACATTTGCAAAGAGGGGTAAGGGATTTGCGGATTGGAGTGTAACTCGAGAGTAGTTTGTTATTAAAAATTGGATGTTACAATCAGAATTCTATGATTGACATTTGCAAAAAGGGGTAAGGGATTTGCGGATTGGAGTGTAACTCGAGAGTAGTTTGTTATTAAAAAATTGGATACTACAATCAGAATTGTTTGATTGATATTTGCAAAAAGGGGTAAAGGATTTGCGAATTGGATTGTATGAAGGTGGAAAAAAAAGAAAAAAAAAGGGTTAAACTGATTATCAGTTAAGGTAACACCTCAGGGTTGTTAACTCAGGCGATTTGTTATAAATTTGAGATAACATCAATCTATGAAAATGGTTAATGATGATAGAATGACATTGTGAATTGACCTAGCTTTACCTCTCCGATGTGTTCTGTATAATACACAAGTTGTGTTTGAACAGTGTTGTCAGTTTAAAATAGGGTCCAACGTTATAGTATACTAAAAAGTTGATACTAAGAGAGATGTAGATGGCAAGAAAATAATTTTAATAAAGAAATTCAGAACAAACCTTAGAAATCCTTGCAAATCAAGTAGTAAGGTGTATGTGAGTACGAACCATCAAGGATCATAAGCACCAATGACCCTAACCAGCAGAGACATCAACCTCCCAAAGGTCCCCTATCCTCAAAATCGAAGGGTGCCCCATCCCCTCCAACTTTTTGACCCCCTCCTGCAATTTTTTTGTATTTTTTTCTTTTTTTTGGTAATTGACATTTTTTCTGATAACAAGTATCATTCATTACGATCGTAGCTTCCAAATGTGAAACTTAAGTCCATTTTTGGATCGAAAAATAAACTATTTCTGTAAAATCTGAGTTAATAAGGTTTTTTGACCTTAAACTCTAGTTTTTTGTAAGAAAATTATGGAAAATACAATTCTCTGGTTCAAATGTGAAACTTAAGTCTATTTATGGATCGAAAAATAAAACCATTTTCGTAAAATCTGAGCTAATTAGGGTTTTTGACCGTAAACTATAGTTTTTTGCAAGAAAATTATGGAAAATACATTTCTCTGGTTCAAATGTAAAACTTAAGTCCATTTTTGGATCGAAAAAAAACTATTTCTGTAAAATCTGAGCTAATAAGGGTTTTTGACCGTAAACTCTAGTTTTTTGTAAGAAAATTATGGAAAATATAATTCTCTGGTTCAAATGTGAAACTTAACTCAATTTTTGGATCGAAAAATACAACCATTTCCGTAAAATCTGAGCTAATAAGGGTTTTTGACCGTAAACTCTAGTTTTTTGTAAAAAAATTATGGAAAATACAATTTTCTGGTTCAAATGTGAAACTTAAGTCCATTTATGGATCGAAAAATAAAACTATTTCCGTAAAATCTGAGCTAATAAGGGTTTTTGACCGTAAACTCTAGTTTTTTGTAAGAAAATTATGGAAAATAAAATTCTCTGGTTCAAATGTGAAACTTAAGTCCATTTATGGATCGAAAAATAAAACTATTTCCGTAAAATCTGAGCTAATTAGGGTTTTTGACCGTAAACTATAGTTTTTTGTAAGACAATTAGGGAAAATACAATTCTCTGGTTCAAATGTGAAACTTAAGTCCATTTTTGGATCGAAAAAATAAACTATTTCTGTAAAATCTGAGCTAATAAGGGTTTTTGACCGTAAACTCTAGTTTTTTGTAAGAAAATTATGGAAAATACAATTCTCTGGTTCAAATGTGAAACTAAGTCCTTATTTTGGATCGAAAAATAAAACTATTTCTGTAAAATCTGAGTTAATAAGGGTTTTTGACGGTAAACTCTAGTTTTTTGTAAGAAAATTATGGAAAATACAATTCTCTGGTTCAAATGTGAAACTTAACTCCATTTATGGATCGAAAAATAAAACTATTTCCGTAAAATCTGAGCTAATAAGGGGTTTTTTGACCTTAAATTCTAGTTTTCTGTAAGAAAATTATGGAAAATACAATTCTCTGGTTCAAATGTGAAACTTAAGTCCATTTATGGATCGAAAAATAAAACTATTTCTGTAAAATCTGAGTTAATAAGGGTTTTTGACTGTCAACTATAGTTTTTTGTAAGAAAATTATGGAAAATACAATTCTCTGGTTCAAATGTACTTAAGGTTACGAAATGGACCGAGGTTACGTGCGCGCACGTAACCTCGTCTAAATTAACCATAAAAAATGAAATAAAGCCATGTCGACTTTGCATATCTCTCTCACTATGTATGCACCGTCACGGTGTACACTCCATGTCTTTCTTGTCAATTTTATCCGATATAGCCGACAATTGATGTTGATAATGAATTTAAAGGATGTTGATAAAGCATTTATTCACTCTGATACTTAGATTTTGTCAATTTTATCCCATGCATCCGAGAAAATGATATTGATATGGAATTTAATCACTCTGATACTTAGATTTTATCAATTTTATCCTACATATCCGACAAAGGATGTTGATAATGAATTTATTCACTCTGACACTTGGATTTTGTCAATTTTATCCGATGTAACTGGCAAAGGATGTTGATAAAAAAAATATTCACTCTAACACTTAGATTTTGTCAATTTTAATCTATGTATCTGAGAAAAGGATGTTGATGTAGAATTTAATCACTCTGATACTTAGATTTTGTCAATTTTATCCGACATATCCGATAAAGGATTTTGTTAAAGCATTTATTCATTCTGAAATTTTGATTTTGTCAATTTTATTTGATGTATCTGACAAAGGATGTTGATAAAAAAAAATTATTCACTCTGACATTTAGATTTTGTCAATTTTATTCGATGTATCTGGCAAAGGATGTTGTTAAAAAAAATTATTCACTCTGATACTTATTTTTTGTCAATTTTATCCGAAATATCCGACAAAGGATGTAAATTCATTATAATTTATTCATTCTGAAATTTAAATTTTGTCAATTTTATCCGATGCATCTGCCAATGGATGTTGATAAAAAAAAATTATTCACTCTAACACTTAGAATTTGTTAATTTTATCATATGTATCCGAGAAAAGGATGTTGATATAGAATTTAGTCACTCTGATACTTAGATTTTGTCAATTTTATCCGACATATTCAATAAAGGATGTTGTTAAAGTATTTCTTCATTCTGAAATTTGGATTTTGTCAATTTTATTTGATGTATCTGACAAAAGGATGTTGATAAAAAAAATTTATTCACTCTGTCGCTTATCTTTTGTCAATTTTATCCGACATATCCGACAAAGGATGTGGATAATGAATTTATTCATTCTGAAATTTAGATTTTGTCAATTTTATTTGATGTATCTGACAAAGGATGTTGATAAAAAAAAAATATTCACTGTGACACTTATATTTTATCAATTTTATTCGATATATCTGGCAAAGGATGTTGATATAAAAATTATTCACTCTGATAGTTAGATTTTGTCAATTTTATCCGACATATCCGACAAAGGATGTGGATAATGAATTTATTCATTCTGAAATTTAGCTTTTGTCAATTTCATCCGATGTATCTGCCAATGGATGTTGATAAAAAAAAAATTTATTCACTCTAACACTTAGAATTTGTCAATTTTATCCTATTTATCCGAGAAAAGGATGCTGATATACAATTTAGTCACTCTGATGCTTAGATTTTGTCATTTTTATCCGATATATCCGATAAAGGATGTTGTTAAAGTATTTATTCATTCTGAAATTTAGATTATGTCAATTTTATTTGATGTATCTGACAAAGGATGTTGATAAAAAAAAATATTCACTCTGACACTTATATTTTGTCAATTTTATCCGACATACCCGACAAAGGATGTTGATAATGAATTTATTCATTCTTAAATTTAGATTTTGTCAATTTTATTTGATGTATCTGACGAAGGATGTTGATAAAAAAAATTTATTCACTCTGACACTTATATTTTATCAATTTTATTCGATGTATCTGGCAAAGGATGTTGATATAAAAATTATTCACTCTGATACTTAGATTGTGTCAATTTTATCCGACATATCCGACAAAGGATGTTGATAATGAATTTATTCATTCTGAAATTTAGATTTTGTCATTTTTATCCGATGTATCTGCCAAAGGATGTTGTTAAAAAAAATTTATTCACTCTAACACTTAGAATTTGCCAATTTTATCCTATGTATCCGAGAAAAGGATGCTGATATAGAATTTAGTCACTCTGATACTTAGATTTTGTCATTTTATCCGACATATCCGATAAAGGATGTTGTTAAAGCATTTATTCATTCTGAAATTTAGGTTTTGTCAATTTTATTTGATGTATCTGACAATGGATGTTGATAAAAAAAATTCATTCACTCTGACACTTATATTTTGTCAATTTTATCCGACATATCCGACAAAGGATGTTGATAATGAATTTATTTATTCTGAAATTTAGATTTTGTCAATTTTATTTTATGTATCTGACAAAGGATGTTGATAAAAAAAATTAATTCACACCGACACTTAGATTCTGTCAATTTTATCCTATGTATCCGAGAAAAGGATGTTGATAAGAAATTTTAGTCACTCTGATACTTAGATTTTGTCAATTTTATCCGACATATCCGATAAAGGATGTTGTTGTAGCATTTATTCATTCTGAAATTTAGATTTTGTCTATTTTATTTGATGTATCTGACAAAGGATGTTGTTAAAAAAAATTTATTCACTCTAACACTAATATTTTGTCAATTTTATTCGATGTATCTGGCAAAGGATGTTGTTATAAAAAAATATTCACTCTGATGCCTAGATTTTGACAATTTTATCCGACATATCCGATAAAGGATGTTGTTAAAGCATTTATTCATTCTGAAATTTAGATTTTGTCAATTTTATTTGATGTATCTGACAAAGGATGTTGATAGAAAAATTTATTCACTCTGACACTTATATTTTATCAATTTTGTTCGATGTATCTGGCAAAGGATGTTGATAATGAATTTATTCACACCGACACTTAAATTCTGTCAATTTTATCCTATGTATCCAAGAAAAGGATGTTGATAACGAATTTATTCACTCTGAGACTTAACGAAAAATGGATTTAAGTTTCACCTATGAGCCAACGAATTGTATTTTCCATAATTTTCTTACAAAAAACTAGAGTTTACAGTCAAAAACCCTTATTAGCTCAGATTTTACGGAAATAGTTTTATTTTTCGATCCAAAAATGGAGTTACGTTTCACATTTGAACCAGAGAATTGTATTTTCCATAATTTTCTTACAAAAAAACTAGAATATACGGTCAAAAAACCCTTATTAGCTCAGATTTTACAGAAATAGTTTATTTTTTCGATCCAAAAATGGACTTAAGTTTCAAATTTGAACCAGAGAATTTTATTTTCCATAATTTTCTTACAAAAAACTAGAGTTTACGATCAAAAACCCTTATTAGCTCAGATTTTACAGAAATAGTTTTTTTTCGATCCATAAATGGACTTAAGTTTTACATTTGAACCAAAAAATTGTATTTTCCATTCTTACAAAAAACTATAGTTTACGGTCAAAAACCCTAATTAGCTCAGATTTTACGGAAATAGTTTTATTTTTCGATCCGAAAATGGAGTTAAGTTTCACATTTGAACCAGAGAATTGTATTTTCCATAATTTTCTTACAAAAAACTAGAGTTTACGGTCAAAAACCCTTATTAACTCAGATTTTACAGAAATAGTTTTATTTTTCGATCCAAAAAAGGACTTAAGTTTCACATTTGAACCAGAGAATTGTATTTTCCATAATTTTCTTACAAAAAACTAGAGTTTACGGTCAAAAACCCTTATTAGCTCAGATTTTACAGAAATATTTTTTTTCGATCCAAAAATGGACTTAAGTTTCACATTTGAACCAGAGAATTGTATTTTCCATAATTTTCTTACTAAAAACTATAGTTTACGGTCTAAAACCCTAATTAGCTTAGATTTTACGGAAATAGTTTTATTTTTCGATCCATAAATGGACTTAAGTTTCACTTTTGAACCAGAGAATTGTATTTTCCATAATTTTCTTACAAAAAACTAGAGTTTACGGTCAAAAACCCTTATTAGCTCAGATTTTACAGAAATAGTTTATTTTTTCGATCCAAAAATGGACTTAAGTTTCAACTATGAACCAGAGAATTGTATTGTCCATAATTTTCTTACAAAAAACTAGAGTTTACGGTCAAAAACCCTTATTAGCTCAGATTTTACAGAAATAGATTTATTTTTCGATCCATAAATGGGCTTAAGTTTCACATTTGAACCAGATAATTGTATTTTCCATAATTTTTTTACAAAAAACTAGAGTTTACGATCAAAAACCCTTATTAGCTCAGATTTTACGGAAATAGATTTATTTTTCGATCCAAAAATGGAGTTAAGTTTCAAATTTGAACCAGAGAATTGTATTTTCCATAATTTTCTTACAAAAAACTAGAGTTTACGGTCAAAAACCCTATTAGCTCAGATTTTATAGAAATAGTTTTGTTTTTCGATCCAAAAAAGGACTTAAGTTTCACATTTGAACCAGAGAATTGTATTTTCCATAGTTTTCTTACAAAAAACTAGAGTTTACGGTCAAAAACCCTTATTAGCTCAGATTTTACAGAAACAGTTTTATTTTTCGATCCAAAAAAGGACTTAAGTTTCACATTTGAACCAGAGAATTGTATTTTTCATAATTTTTTAAGAAAAACTAGAGTTTACGGTTAAAAACCCTAATTAGCTCAGATTTTACGGAAATAGTTTTATTTTTCGATCCATAAATGGACTTAAGTTTCACATTTGAACCAGAGAATTGCATTTTCCATAATTTTCTTACAAAAAACTAGAGTTTACGGTCAAAAACCCTTATTAGCTCAGATTTTACAGAAATAGTTTTATTTTTCGATCCATAAATGGACTTAAGTTTCACATTTGAACCAGAGAATTGTATTTTCCACAATTTTCTTACAAAAAACTAGAGTTTACGGTCAAAAACCCTTATTAGCTCAGATTTTACGGAAATAGTTTTATTTTTCGATCCATAAATGGACTTAAGTTTCACATTTGACCAGAGAATTGTATTTTCCACAATTTTCTTACAAAAAACTAGAGTTTACGGTCAAAAACCCTTATTAGCTCAGATTTTACGGAAATAGTTTTATTTTTCGATCCATAAATGGACTTAAGTTTCACATTTGAACCAGAGAATTGTATTTTCCATAATTTTCTTACAAAGAACTAGAGTTTAAGGTCAAAAACCCTTATTAACTCATATTTACAGAAATAGTTTATTTTTCGATCCAAAAATGGACTCAAGTTTCGCATTTGAACCAGAGAATTGTATTTTCCATAATTTTCTTACAAAAAACTAGAGTTTACGGTCAAAAACCCTTATTAGCTCAGATTTTACAGAAATAGTTTTATTTTTCGATCCATAAGTGGACTTAAGTTTCACATTTGAACCAGAGAATTGTATTTTCCACAATTTTCTTACAAAAAACTAGAGTTTACGGTCAAAAAACCCCTTATTAGCTCAGATTTTTTGGAAATAGTTTTATTTTTCGATCCATAAATGGACTTAAGTTTCACATTTGAACCAGAGAATTGTATTTTCCATAATTTTCTTACAAAGAACTAGAGTTTAAGGTCAAAAACCCTTATTAACTCATATTTACAGAAATAGTTTATTTTTCGATCCAAAAATGGACTCAAGTTTCACATTTGAACCAGAGAATTGTATTTTCCATAATTTTCTTACAAAAAACTAGAGTTTACGGTCAAAAACCCTTATTAGCTCAGATTTTACAGAAATAGTTTTATTTTTCGATCCATAAGTGGACTTAAGTTTCACATTTGAACCAGAGAATTGTATTTTCCACAATTTTCTTACAAAAAACTAGAGTTTACGGTCAAAAACCCTTATTAGCTCAGATTTTACGGAAATAGTTTTATTTTTCGATCCAAAAATGGACTTAAGTTTCACATTTGAACCAGAGAATTGTATTTTCCATAATTTTCTTACAAAAAAAAACTATAGTTTACGGTCAAAAACCCTAATTAGCTCAGATTTTACGGAAATAGTTTTATTTTTCGATCCAAAAATGGACTTAAGTTTCATATTTGAACCAGAGAATTGTATTTTCCATAATTTTCTTACAAAAAACTAGAGTTTATGGTCAAAAACCCTTATTAGCTCAGATTTTACAGAAATAGTTTATTTTTTCGATCCAAAAATGGACTTAAGTTTCACATTTGAACCAGAAAATTGTATTTTCCATAATTTTCTTACAAAAAACTAGAGTTTACGGTCAAAAACCCTTATTAGCTCAGATTTTACAGAAATAGTTTTTTTTTCGATCCAAAAATGGAAAGTTTCACATTTGAACCATAGAAATGTATTTTCCATAATTTTCTTACAAAAAACTATAGTTTACTGTCAAAAACCCTAATTAGCTCAGATTTTACAGAAATAGTTTTATTTTTCGATCCAAAAATGGACTTAAGTTTCACATTTGAACCAGAGAATTGTATTTTCCATAATTTTCTTAAAAAAAACTATAGTTTACGGTCAAAAACCCTAATTAGCTCAGATTTTACGGAAATAGTTTTATTTTTCGATCTATAAATGGAAAAAAGTTTCACATTTGAACCAGAGAATTGTATTTTCCATAATTTTCTTACAAAAAACTAGAGTTTACGGTCAAAAATCATTATTAGCTCAGATTTTACAGAAATAGTTTTTTTTCGATCCAAAAATGGACTTAAGTTTCACATTTGAACCAGAGAATTGTATTTTCCATAATTTTCCTACAAAAAACTATAGTTTACAGTCAAAAACCCCAATTAGCTCAGATTTTAGGGAAATAGTTTTATTTTTCGATCCATAAATGGACTAAAGTTTCACATTTGAACCAGAGAATTGTTTTTTCCATAATTTTCTTACAAAAAACTAGAGTTTACGGTCAAAAAACCCCTTATTAGCTAAGATTTTACGGAAATGGTTATATTTTTCAATCCATAAATGGACTTAAGTTTCACATTTGAACCAGAGAATTGTACTTTCCATAATTTTCTTACAAAAGACTAGAGTTTACGGTCAAAAACCCTTATTAGCTTAGATTTTACGGAAATAGTTTTATTTTTCGATCCAAAAATGGAGTTAAGTTTCACATTTGAACCAGAGAATTGTATTTTCCATAATTTTCTTACAAAAAACTAGATTTTACGGTCATTAACCCTTATTACCTCAGATTTTACAGAAATAGTTTTATTTTTCGATCCAAAAAAGGACTTAAGTTTCACATTTGACTAAGAGAATTGTATTTTCCATAATTTTCTTACAAAAAACTAGAGTTTACGGTCAAAAACCCTTATTAGCTCAGATTTTACAGAAATAAATTTATTTTTCGATCCAAATAAGGACTTAAGTTTCACATTTGAACCAGAGAATTGTATTTTCCATAATTTTCTTACAAAAAACTAGAGTTTACGGTCAAAAACCCTAATTAGCTCAGATTTTTTGGAAATAGTTTTTATTTTTCGATCCATAAATGGACTTAAGTTTCACATTTGAAATAGAGAATTGTATTTTCCATAGTTTTCTTACAAAAAACTAGAGTTTACGGCCAAAAACCCTTATTAGCTCAGATTTTACGGAAATAGTTTTATTTTTCAATCCAAAAATGGACTTAAGTTTCACATTTGAACCAGAGAATTGTATTTTCCATAATTTTCTTACAAAAAACCAGAGTATTTTCCATAATTTTCTTACAAAAAACTAGAGTTTACGGTCAAAAACCCTTATTAACTCAGATTTTACAGAAATAGTTTTATTTTTCGATCCAAAAAAGGACTTAATTTTCACATTTGAACCAGAGAATTGTATTTTCCATAATTTTCTTACAAAAAACTAGAGTTTACGGTCAAAAGCCCTTATTAGCTCAGATTTTACAGAAATAGTTTATTTTTTCGATCTAAAAATGGACTTAAGTTTCACATTTGAACCAGAGAATTGTATTTTCCATAATTTTCTTACAAACAACTAGAGTTTACGGTCAAAAACCCTAATTAGCTCAGACTTTACAGAAATAGTTTTCCAGAGAATTGTATTTTCCATAATTTTCTTACAAAAACTAGAGTTTACGGTCAAAAACCCTTATTAGCTCAGATTTTACAGAAATAGTTTTATTTTTTGATCCAAAAAAGGACTTAAGTTTCACATTTGAACCAGAGAATTGTATTTTCCATAGTTTTCTTACAAAAAACTAGAGTTTACGGTCAAAAACCCTTATTAGCTCAGATTTTACGGAAATAGTTTTATTTTCGATCCATAAATGGACTTAAGTTTCACATTTGAACCAGAGAATTGTATTTTCCATAATTTTCTTACAAAAAACTAGAGTTTACGGTCAAAAACCCTTATTAGCTCAGATTTTACGGAAATAGTTTTATTTTTCGATCCAAAAATGGAGTTAAGTTTCACATTTGAACCAGAGAATTGTATTTTCCATAATTTTCTTACAAAAACTAGAGTTTACGGTCAAAAACCCTTAGTAGCTCAGATTTTACAGAAATAGTTTTATTTTTCGATCCAAAAAAGGACTTAAGTTTCACATTTGAACCAGAGAATTGTATTTTCCATAGTTTTCTTGCAAAAAACTAGAGTTTACGGTCAAAAACACTTATTAGCTCAGATTTTACAGAAATAGTTTTATTTTTCGATCCAAAAAAGGACTTAAGTTTCACATTTGAACCAGAGAATTGTATTTTCCATAATTTTCTTACAAAAAACTAGAGTTTACGGTCAAAAACCCTAATTAGCTCAGATTTTTTGGAAATAGTTTTTATTTTTCGATCCATAAATGGACTTAAGTTTCACATTTGAAATAGAGAATTGTATTTTCCATAGTTTTCTTACAAAAAACTAGAGTTTACGGCCAAAAACCCTTATTAGCTCAGATTTTACGGAAATAGTTTTATTTTTCAATCCAAAAATGGACTTAAGTTTCACATTTGAACCAGAGAATTCTATTTTCCATAATTTTCTTACAAAAAACCAGAGTATTTTCCATAATTTTCTTACAAAAAACTAGAGTTTACGGTCAAAAACCCTTATTAACTCAGATTTTACAGAAATAGTTTTATTTTTCGATCCAAAAAAGGACTTAATTTTCATATTTGAACCAGAGAATTGTATTTTCCATAATTTTCTTACAAAAAACTAGAGTTTACGGTCAAAAGCCCTTATTAGCTCAGATTTTACAGAAATAGTTTATTTTTTCGATCTAAAAATGGACTTAAGTTTCACATTTGAACCAGAGAATTGTATTTTCCATAATTTTCTTACAAAAAACTATAGTTTACGGTCAAAAACCCTAATTAGCTCAGATTTTACGGAAATAGTTTTATTTTTCAATCCATAAATGGACTTAAGTTTCACATTTGAACCAGAGAATTGTATTTTCCATAATTTTCTTACAAAAAACTATAGTTTACGGTCAAAAATCCTAATTAGCTCAGATTTTACGGAAATAGTTTTATTTTTCGATCCATAAATGGACTTAAGTTTCACATTTGAACCAGAGAATTGTATTTTCCATTATTTTCTTACAAAAAACTAGAGTTTACGGTCAAAAACCCTCATTAGCTCAGATTTTACGGAAATAGTTTTATTTTTCGATCCATAAATGGACTTAAGTTTCACATTTGAACCAGAGAATTGTATTTTCCATTATTTTCTTACAAAAAACTAGAGTTTACGGTCAAAAACCCTTATTAGCTCAGATTTTACAGAAATAGTTTTTTTTTCGATCCAAAAATGGACTTAAGTTTCACATTTGAACCAGAGAATTGTATTTTTCATAATTTTCTTACAAAAAACTATAGTTTACGGTCAAAAACCCTAATTAGCTCAGATTTTACGGAAATAGTTTTATTTTTCGATCCATAAATGGACTTAAGTTTCACATTTGAACCAGAGAATTGTATTTTCCATAATTTTCTTACAAAAAACTCGAGTTTACGGTCAAAAAACCCATTATTTGCTCAGATTTTACGGAAATAGTTCTATTTTTCGATCCATAAATGGAGTTAAGTTTGACATTTGAACCAGAGAATTGTATTTTCCATAATTTTCTTACAAAAAACTAGAGTTTACGGTCGAAAACCCTTATTAACTCAGATTTTACAGAAATAGTTTTATTTTTCGATCCAAAAAAGGACTTAAGTTTCACATTTGAACCAGAGAATTGTATTTTCCATAATTTTCTTACAAAAAACTAGAGTTTACGGTCAAAAACCCTTATTAGCTCAGATTTTACAGAAATAGTTTATTTTTTCGATCCAAAAATGGACTTAAGTTTCACATTTGAACCAGAGAATTGTATTTTACATAATTTTCTTACAAAAAACTAGAGTTTACGGTCAAAAACCCTTATTAGCTCAGATTTTACAGAAATAAATTTATTTTTCGATCCAAATAAGGACTTAAGTTTCACATTTGAACCAGAGAATTGTATTTTCCATAGTTTTCTTACAAAAAACTAGAGTTTACGGTCAAAAACACTTATTAGCTCAGATTTTACAGAAATAGTTTTATTTTTCGATCCAAAAAAGGACTTAAGTTTCACATTTGAACCAGAGAATTGTATTTTCCATAATTTTCTTACAAAAAACTAGAGTTTACGGTCGAAATACCCTTATTAGCTCAGATTTTAGAGAAATAGTTTTTTTTTCGATCCAAAAATGGACTTAAGTTTCACATTTGAACCAGAGAATTGTATTTTCCATAATTTTCTTACAAAAAAATAGAGTTTAAGGTCAAAAACCCTTATTAGCTCAGATTTTACGGAAATAGTTTTATTTTTCGATCCATAAACGGACTTAAGTTTCACATTTGAACCAGAGAATTGTAGTTTCCATAATTTTCTTGCAAAAAACTAGAGTGTACGGTCAAAAAACTCCTTATTAGCTCAGATTTTACGGAAATAGTTTTATTTTTCGATCCATAAATGGACTTAAGTTTCAAATTTGAACCAGAGAATTGTATTTTCCATAATTTTCTTACAAAAAACTATAGTTTACGGTCAAAAACCCTAATTAGCTCAGATTTTACGGAAATAGTTTTATTTTTCGATCCATAAATGGACTTAAGTTTCACATTTGAACCAGAGAATTGTATTTTCCATTATTTTCTTACAAAAAACTAGAGTTTACGGTCAAAAACCCTAATTAGCTCAGATTTTACGGAAATAGTTTTATTTTTCGATCCATAAATGGACTTAAGTTTCACATTTGAACCAGAGAATTGTATTTTCCATTATTTTCTTACAAAAAACTAGAGTTTAAGGTCAAAAACCCTTATTAGCTCAGATTTTACAGAAATAGTTTTTTTTCGATCCAAAAATGGACTTAAGTTTCACATTTGAACCAGAGAATTGTATTTTCCATAATTTTCTTACAAAAAACTATAGTTTACGGTCAAAAACCCTAATTAGCTCAGATTTTACGGAAATAGTTTTATTTTTCGATCCATAAATGGACTTAAGTTTCACATTTGAACCAGAGAATTGTATTTTCCATAATTTTCTTACAAAAAACTCGAGTTTACGGCCAAAAAACCCATTATTAGCTCAGATTTTACGGAAATAGTTCTGTTTTTCGATCCATAAATGGAGTTAAGTTTCACATTTGAACCAGAGAATTGTATTTTCCATAATTTTCTTACAAAAAACTAGAGTTTACGGTCGAAAACCCTTATTAACTCAGATTTTACAGAAATAGTTTTATTTTTCGATTCAAAAAAGGACTTAAGTTTCACATTTGAACCAGAGAATTGTATTTTCCATAATTTTCTTACAAAAAACTAGAGTTTACGGTCAAAAACCCTTATTAGCTCAGATTTTACAGAAATAGTTTATTTTTTCGATCCAAAAATGGACTTAAGTTTCACATTTGAACCAGAGAATTGTATTTTACATAATTTTCTTACAAAAACTAGAGTTTACGGTCAAAAACCCTTATTAGCTCAGATTTTACAGAAATAAATTTATTTTTCGATCCAAATAAGGACTTAAGTTTCACATTTGAACCAGAGAATTGTATTTTCCATAGTTTTCTTACAAAAAACTAGAGTTTACGGTCAAAAACACTTATTAGCTCAGATTTTACAGAAATAGTTTTATTTTTCGATCCAAAAAAGGACTTAAGTTTCACATTTGAACCAGAGAATTGTATTTTCCATAATTTTCTTACAAAAAACTAGAGTTTACGGTCGAATACCCTTATTAGCTCAGATTTTAGAGAAATAGTTTTTTTTCGATCCAAAAATGGACTTAAGTTTCACATTTGAACCAGAGAATTGTATTTTCCATAATTTTCTTACAAAAAACTAGAGTTTACGGTCAAAAAACCCCTTATTAGCTCAGATTTTACGGAAATAGTTTTATTTTTCGATCCATAAACGGACTTAAGTTTCACATTTGAACCAGAGAATTGTATTTTCCATAATTTTCTTGCAAAAAACTAGAGTTTACGGTCAAAAAACTCCTTATTAGCTCAGATTTTACGGAAATAGTTTTATTTTTCGATCCATAAATGGACTTAAGTTTCAAATTTGAACCAGAGAATTGTATTTTCCATAATTTTCTTACAAAAAACTAGAGTTTACGGCCAAAAACCCTTATTAGCTCAGATTTTACGGAAATAGTTTTATTTTTCAATCCAAAAATGGACTTAAGTTTCACATTTGAACCAGAGAATTGTATTTTCCATAATTTTCTTACAAAAAACTTGACTTTAAGCTCAAAAACCCTTATTAACTCAGATTTTACAGAAATAGTTTATTTTTCGATCCAAAAATGGACTTAAGTTTCACATTTGAACCAGAGAATTGTATTTTCCATAATTTTCTTACAAAAAACTATAGTTTACGGTCAAAAACCCTAATTAGCTCAGATTTTACGGAAATAGTTTTATTTTTTGATCCATAAATGGACTTAAGTTTCAGATTTGAACCAGAGAATTGTATTTTCCATAATTTTCTTACAAAAAACTAGAGTTTACGGTCAAAATTTTTATTAGCTCAGATTTTACATAAATAGTTTTTTTTCGATCCAAAAATGGACTTAAGTTTCACAATTGAACCAGAGAATTGTATTTTCCATAATTTTCTTACAAAAAACTATAGTTTACGGTCAAAAACCCTAATTAGCTCAGATTTTACGAAAATACTTTTATTTTTCGATCCATAAATGGACTTAAGTTTCACATTTGAACCAGAGAATTGTATTTTCCATAATTTTCTTACAAAAAACTATAGTTTACGGTCAAAAACCCTAATTAGCTCAGATTTTACGGAAATAGTTTTATTTTTCGATCCATAAATGGACTTAAGTTTCACATTTGAACCAGAGAATTGTATTTTCCATTATTTTCTTACAAAAAACTAGAGTTTACGGTCAAAAACCCTTATTAGCTCAGATTTTACAGAAATAGTTTTTTTTTCGATCCAAAAATGGACTTAAGTGTCACATTTGAACCAGAGAATTGTATTTTCCATAATTTTCTTACAAAATACTATAGTTTACGGTCAAAAACCCTAATTAGCTCAGATTTTACGGAAATAGTTTTATTTTTCGATCCATAAATGGACTTAAGTTTCACATTTGAACCAGAGAGTTGTACTTTCCATAATTTTCTTACAAAAAACTATAGTTTACGGTCAAAAACCCTAATTAGCTCAGATTTTACGGAAATAGTTTTATTTTTCGATCCATAAATGGACTTAAGTTTCACATTTGAACCAGAGAATTGTATTTTCCATTATTTTCTTACAAAAAACTAGAGTTTACGGTCAAAAACCCTTATTAGCTCAGATTTTACAGAAATAGTTTTTTTTTCGATCCAAAAACGGACTTAAGTTTCACATTTGAACCAGAGAATTGTATTTTCCATAATTTTCTTACAAAAAACTATAGTTTACGGTCAAAAACCCTAATTAGCTCAGATTTTACGGAAATAGTTTTATTTTTCGATCCATAAATGGACTTAAGTTTCACATTTGAACCAGAGAATTGTATTTTCCATAATTTTCTTACAAAAAACTAGAGTTTACGGTCAAAAAACCCCTTATTAGCTCAGATTTTAGAGTTCACGGTCAAAAACCCTTATTAGCTCAGATTTTACAGAAATAGTTTTTTTTTCGATCCAAAAATGGACTTAAGTTTCACATTTGAACCAGAGAATTGTATTTTCCATAATTTTCTTACAAAAAACTATAGTTTACGGTCAAAAGCCCTAATTAGCTCAGATTTTACGGAAATAGTTTTATTTTTCGATCCATAAACGGACTTAAGTTTCACATTTGAACCAGAGAATTGTATTTTCCATAATTTTCTTACAAAAAACTAGAGTTTACGGTCAAAAAAACCCTTATTAGCTCAGATTTTACGGAAATAGTTCTATTTTTCGATCCATAAATGGAGTTAAGTTTCACATTTGAACCAGAGAATTGTATTTTCCATAATTTTCTTACAAAAAACTAGAGTTTACGGTCAAAAACCCTTATTAGCTCAGATTTTACAGAAATAGTTTATTTTTTCGATCCAAAAATGGACTTAAGTTTCACATTTGAACCAGAGAATTGTATTTTCCATAATTTTCTTACAAAAAACTATAGTTTACGGTCAAAAACCCTAATTAGCTCAGATTTTACGGAAATACTTTTATTTTCGATCCATAAATGGACTTAAGTTTCACATTTGAACAAGAGAATTGTATTTTCCATAATTTTCTTACAAAAAACTAGAGTTTACGGTCAAAAACCCTTATTAGCTCAGATTTTACAGAAATAATTTTATTTTTCGATCCATAAATGGACTTAAGTTTCACATTTGAACCAGAGAATTGTATTTTCCATAATTTTCTTACAAAAAACTAGAGTTTACGGTCAAAAACCCTTATTAGCTCAGATTTTACGGAAATAGTTTTATTTTTCGATCCAAAAATGGAGTTAAGTTTCACATTTGAACCAGAGAATTGTATTTTCCATAATTTTCTTACAAAAACTAGAGTTTACGGTCAAAAACCCTTATTAGCTCAGATTTTACAGAAATAGTTTTATTTTTCGATCCAAAAAGGACTTAAGTTTCACATTTGAACCAGAGAATTGTATTTTCCATAGTTTTCTTACAAAAAACTAGAGTTTACGGTCAAAAACACTTACTAGCTCAGATTTTACAGAAATAGTTTTATTTTTCGATCCAAAAAAGGACTTAAGTTTCACATTTGAACCAGAGAATTGTATTTTCCATAATTTTCTTACAAAAAACTAGAGTTTACGGTCGAAAACCCTAATTAGCTCAGATTTTTTGGAAATAGTTTTTATTTTTCGATCCATAAATGGACTTAAGTTTCACATTTGAACCAGAGAATTGTATTTTCCATAGTTTTCTTACAAAAAACTAGAGTTTACGGTCAAAAACACTTATTAGCTCAGATTTTACAGAAATAGTTTTATTTTTCGATCCAAAAAAAGGACTTAAGTTTCACATTTGAACCAGAGAATTGTATTTTCCATAATTTTCTTGCAAAAAACTAGAGTTTACGGTCAAAAAACCCCTTATTAGCTCAGATTTTTTGGAAATAGTTTTATTTTTCGATCCATAAATGGACTTAAGCTTCACATTTGAACCAGAGAATTGTATTTTCCATAATTTTCTTACAAAAAACTAGAGTTTAAGATCAAAAACCCTTATTAACTCATATTTACAGAAATAGTTTATTTTTCGATCCAAAAATGGACTTAAGTGTCACATTTGAACCAGAGAATTGTATTTTCCATAATTTTCTTACAAAAAACTATAGTTTACGGTCAAAAACCCTAATTAGCTCATATTTTACGGAAATAGTTTTATTTTTCGATCCATAAATAGAAAAAAGTTTCACATTTGAACCAGAGAATTGTATTTTCCATAATTTTCTTACAAAAAACTAGAGTTTAAGGTCAAAAATCCTTATTAGCTCAGATTTTACAGAAAGAGTTTTATTTTTCAATCCAAAAATGGACTTAAGTTTCAGATTTGAACCAGAGAATTGTATTTTCCATAATTTTCCTACAAAACACTATAGTTTACGGTCAAAAACCCCAATTAGCTCAGATTTTAGGGAAATAGTTTTTTTTTCGATCCAAAAATGGACTTAAGTTTCACATTTGAACCAGAGAATTGTATTTTCCATAATTTTCTTACAAAAAACTATAGTTTACGGTCAAAAACCCTAATTAGCTCAGATTTTACGGAAATACTTTTTTTTTCGATCCATAAATGGACTTAAGTTTCACATTTGAACCAGAGAATTGTATTTTCCATAATTTTCTTACAAAAAACTATAGTTTACGGTCAAAAACCCTAATTAGCTCAGATTTTACGGAAATAGTTTTATTTTTCGATCCATAAATGGACTTAAGTTTCACATTTGAACCAGAGAATTGTATTTTCCATTATTTTCTTACAAAAAACTAGAGTTTACGGTCAAAAACCCTTATTAGCTCAGATTTTACAGAAATAGTTTTTTTTCGATCCAAAAATGGACTTAAGTGTCACATTTGAACCAGAGAATTGTATTTTCCATAATTTTCTTACAAAAAACTATAGTTTACGGTCAAAAACCCTAATTAGCTCAGATTTTACGGAAATAGTTTTATTTTTCGATCCATAAATGGAGATAAGTTTCACATTTGAACCAGAGAATTGTACTTTCCATAATTTTCTTACAAAAAACCATAGTTTACGGTCAAAAACCCTAATTAGCTCAGCTTTTACGGAAATAGTTTTATTTTTCGATCCATAAATGGACTTAAGTTTCACATTTGAACCAGAGAATTGTATTTTCCATTATTTTCTTAAAAAAAAACTAGAGTTTACGGTCAAAAACCCTTATTAGCTCAGATTTTACAGAAATAGTTTTTTTTTGATCCAAAAATGGACTTAAGTTTCACATTTGAACCAGAGAATTGTATTTTCCATAATTTTCTTACAAAAAACTATAGTTTACGGTCAAAAACCCTAATTAGCTCAGATTTTACGGAAATAGTTTTATTTTTCGATCCATAAATGGACTTAAGTTTCACATTTGAACCAGAGAATTGTATTTTCCATAATTTTCTTACAAAAACTAGAGTTTACGGTCAAAAACCCTTATTAGCTCAGATTTTACAGAAATAGTTTTATTTTTCGATCCAAAAAAGGACTTAAGTTTCACATTTGAACCAGAGAATTGTATTTTCCATAGTTTTCTTACAAAAAACTAGAGTTTACGGTCAAAAACACTTATTAGCTCAGATTTTACAGAAATAGTTTTTTTTTCGATCCAAAAATGGACTTAAGTTTCACATTTGAACCAGAGAATTGTATTTTCCATAATTTTCTTACAAAAAACTATAGTTTACGGTCAAAAACCCTAATTAGCTCAGATTTTACGGAAATAGTTTTATTTTTCGATCCATAAATGGACTTAAGTTTCAGATTTGAACCAGAGAATTGTATTTTCCATAATTTTCTTACAAAAAACTATAGTTTACGGTCAAAAACCCTAATTAGCTCAGATTTTACGGAAATTGTTTTATTTTTCGATTCATAAATGGACTTAAGTTTAACATTTGAACCAGAGAATTGTATTTTCCATAATTTTCTTAGAAAAAACTAGAGTTTACGCTCAAAAAACCCCTTATTAGCTCAGATTTTACGGAAATAGTTTTATTTTTTGATCCATAAATGGAGTTAAGTTTCACATTTGAACCAGAGAATTGTATTTTCCATTATTTTCTTACAAAAAACTAGATTTTACGGTCAAAAACCCTTATTAACTCAAATTTAACAGAAATAGTTTTATTTTTCGATCCAAAAAAGGACTTAAGTTTCACATTTGAACCAGAGAATTATATTTTCCATAATTTTCTTACAAAAAACTAGAGTTTACGGTCAAAAACCCTTATTAGCTCAGATTTTACAGAAATAGTTTATTTTTTCGATCCAAAAGTGGACTTAAGTTTCACATTTGAACCAGAGCATTGTATTTTCCATAATTTTCTTACAAAAAACTATAGTTTACGGTCAAAAACCCTAATTAGCTCAGATTTTACGGAAATAGTTTTATTTTTCGATCCATAAATGGACTTAAGTTTCACATTTGAACCAGAGAATTGTATTTTCCATAATTTTCTTACAAAAAACTAAAGTTTACGGTCAAAAACGCTTATTAGCTGAGATTTTACAGAAATAGTTTTATTTTTCGATCCATAAATGGACTTAAGTTTCACATTTGAACCAGAGAATTGTATTTTCCATAATTTTCTTACAAAAAACTATAGTTTACGGTCAAAAACCCTTATTAGCTCAGATTTTACGGAAATAGTTTTATTTTTCGATCCAAAAATGGACTTAAGTTTCACATTTGAACCAGAGAATTGTATTTTCCATAATTTTCTTACAAAAAACTAGAGTTTACGGTCAAAAACCCTTATTAGCTCAGATTTTACAGAAATAGCTTTTTTTCGATACAAAATGGACTTAAGTTTCATATTTGAACCAGAGAATTGTATTTTCCATAATTTTCTTACAAAAAACTATAGTTTACGGTCAAAAACCCTAATTAGCTCAGATTTTACGGAAATAGTTTTATTTTTCGATCCATAAATGGACTTATGTTTCACATTTGAACCAGAGAATTGTATTTTCCATAATTTTCTTACAAAAAACTAGAGTTTACGGTCAAAAACCCTTATTAACTCAGATTTTACAGAAATAGTTTTATTTTTCTATTCATAAATGGACTTAAGTTTCACATTTGAACCAGAGAATTGTATTTTCCATAATTTTCTTACATAAAACTAGAGTTTACGGTCAAAAACCCTTATTAGCTCAGATTTTACAGAAATGGTTTATTTTTTCGATCCAAAAGTGGACTTAAGTTTCACATTTGAACCAGAGAATTGTATTTTTCATAATTTTCTTCCAAAAAACTAGAGTTTACGGTCAAAAACCATTATTAGCTGAGATTTTACAGAAATAGTTTTATTTTTCGATCCATAAATGGACTTAAGTTTCACATTTGAACCAGAGAATTGTATTTTCCATAATTTTCTTACAAAAAACTAGAGTTTACGGTCAAAAACCCTTATTAGCTCAGATTATACGGAAATATTTTTATTTTTCGATCCAAAAATGGAGTTAAGTTTCACATTTGAACCAGAGAATTGTATTTTCCATAATTTTCTTACAAAAAACTAGAGTTTACGGTCAAAAACCCTTATTAGCTCAGATTTTACAGAAATAGTTTTTTTTTGATCCAAAAATGGACTTAAGTTTCACATTTGAACCAGAGAATTGTATTTTCCATAATTTTCTTACAAAAACTATAGTTTAAGGTCAAAAAACCCCTTATTAGCTCAGATTTTACGGAAATAGTTTTATTTTTCGATCCATAAATGGACTTAGGTTTCACATTTGAACCAGAGAATTGTATTTTTCATAATTTTCTTACAAAAAACTAGAGTTTACGGTCAAAAACCCTTATTAGCTCAGATTTTACAGAAATAGCTTTTTTTTCGATACAAAATGGACTTAAGTTTCATATTTGAACCAGAGAATTGTATTTTCCATAATTTTCTTACAAAAAACTATAGTTTACGGTCAAAAACCCTAATTAGCTCAGATTTTACGGAAATAGTTTTATTTTTCGATCCATAAATGGACTTAAGTTTCACATTTGAACCAGAAAATTGTATTTTCCATAATTTTCTTACAAAAAACTAGAGTTTACGGTCAAAAAACCCCTTATTAGCTCAGATTTTACGGAAATAGTTTTATTTTTCGATCCATAAATGGAGTTAAGTTTCACATTTGAACCAGAGAATTGTATTTTCCATAATTTTCTTACAAAAAACTAGAGTTTACGGTCAAAAACCCTTATTAACTAAGATTTTACAGAAATAGTTTTATTTTTCGATCCAAAAAAGGACTTAAGTTCCACATTTTAACCAGAGAATTGTATTTTCCATAATTTTCTTACAAAAAACTAGAGTTTACGGTCAAAAACCCTTATTAGCTCAGATTTTACAGAAATAGTTTATTTTTTCGATCCAAAAATGGACTTAAGTTTCACATTTGAACCAGAGAATTGTCTTTCTATAATTTTCTTACAAAAAACTATAGTTTACGGTCAAAAACCCTAATTAGCTCAGATTTTACGGAAATAGTTTTATTTTTCGATCCATAAATGGGCTTAAGTTTCACATTTGAACCAGGGAATTGTATTTTCCATAATTTTCTTACAAAAAACTAGAGTTTACGGTCAAAAACCCTTATTAGCTCAGATTTTACAGAAATAGTTTTATTTTTCGATCCATAAATGGACTTAAGTTTCACATTTGAACCAGAGAATTGTATTTTCCATAATTTTCTTACAAAAAACTAGAGTTTACGGTCAAAAACCCTTATTAGCTCAGATTTTACGGAAATAGTTTTATTTTTCGATCCAAAAATGGAGTTAAGTTTCAGATTTGAACCAGAGAATTGTATTTTCCATAATTTTCTTACAAAAAACTAGAGTTTACGGTCAAAAACCCTTATTAGCTCAGATTTTACAGAAATAATTTTTTTTCGATCCAAAAATAGACTTAAGTTTCACATTTGAACAAGAGAATTGAATTTTCCATAATTTTCTTACAAAAAACTATAGTTTACGGTCAAAACCCTAATTAGATCAGATTTTACGGAAATAGTTTTATTTTTCGATCCATAAATGGACTTAAGTTTCACATTTGAACCAGAGAATTGTATTTTCCATAATTTTCTTACAAAAAACTAGAGTTTACGGTCAAAAACCCTTATTAGCTCAGATTTTACGGAAATAGTTTTATTTTCAATCCAAAAATGGACTTAAGTTTCACATTTGAACCAGAGAATTGTATTTTCCATAATTATCTTACAAAAAACTAGAGTTTAAGGTCAAAAACCCTTATTAACTCAGATTTTACAGAAATAGTTTATTTTTCGATCCAAAATGGACTTAAGTTTCACATTTGAAAGCTACGATCGTAATGAATGATACTTGTCATCAGAAAAAATGTCAATTGCCAAAAAAAAAATGAGGGGAGGGGGCCAAAAAGTTGGAGGGGAGGGGGCCCCCTTCGAGTTTGAGGATAGGGGACCTTTTGGGGGGTTGATGTCTCTGCTGGTTAGGGTCATTGGTGCTTATGATCCTTGATGGTTCGTACTCACATACACCTTAATACTTGATTTGCAAGGATTTCTAAGGTTTGTTCTGAATTTCTTTATTAAAATTTTTTTTTTGCCATCTACATCTCTCTTAGTATAAACTTTTTAGTTTACTATAACGTTGGACCCTATTTTAAACTGACAACACTGTTCAAACACAACTTGTGTATTATACAGAACACATCGGAGAGGTAAAGCTAGGTCAATTCACAATTTCATTCTATCATCATTAACCATTTTCATAGATTGATGTTGTCTCAAATTTATAACAAATTGCCTGAGTTAACAACCCCGAGGGGTTACCTTAACTGATATTCAGTTTAACCCTTTTTTTTCTTTTTTTCCACCTTCATACAATCCAATTCGCAAATCCCTTACCCCTTTTTGCAAATGTCAATCAAACAATTCTGATTGTAGTATCGAATTTTTTAATAACAAACTACTCTCGAGTTACACTCCAATCCGCAAATCCCTTACCCCTTTTTGCAAATGTCAATCATACAATTCTGATTGTAACATCCAATTTTTTAATAACAAACTACTCTCGAGTTACACTCCAATCCGCAAATCCCTTACCCCTTTTTGCAAATGTCAATCAAACAATTCTCATTGTAGCATCCAATTTTTTAATAACAAACTACTCTCGAGTTAAGGCAGTCTTCCAAAAAATCAGAAAAACCAGTCGCTTTTTTGCAATGTCCACGTGATACTGTAGTGTCTCAGGTGTAAGTTTCTATAGTTTCAAAACATGCTTGGTCACTTTATACCTTGCCATCTTTTTCGCAATGTCCATGTGATACTGTAGTGCCTCAGACGTGGGTTTTCTTGTACAGTTCTTGTGTAATTCCATGTACAATTGATATCAATAGCAAAAAAAAAAAAACAGTCGAATTCTCTTATACAACCTTGACTATAGTTTCAAAACATGTTTTTAGTCACGTGTAGAGGTCCCAATAACATTTTAAGGAACGTAATCTACCCAAATCCATAAGTACATGCTCTGGAAATGTTTTTCCTATACATCCCAGCAAATAGCATGGTAATTCCTATAGCTTCACGCAAAATGGAAGACCATGTGAGAGGATACTCACTCTCTTTGAAAAGGTGTAGAGAATCAAGCAAATAGTATGGGAATTCCTATAGCAACGGTAGAAATATTTTCCTATAGCAGTGTAGTATTCCATAGATACATTCTACTATAATTAACTGTTTTCCTATTTTGAGTCCTAGATCTTTCCTTGAATGAAATTAATAAAAAACAAGTTTTTTAAACTGAAAGTAAGGAGCGACATTAAAACTTAAAACGAAAAGAAATTATTCCGTATATGAAAGGGGCTGTCCCCTCATCAACGCCTTGCTCTTTACGCTAAAGTTTGACTTTCGCACAACTCTATTTTTTTTAAACAATAAAAACCTTTAGCGTAAAGAGCGAGGCGTTGAGGAGGAGACAGCTCCCTTTATTCCCTCCTTACTTTCAGTTAAGAAAAACTTGTTTTTTATTTAATTTCTGAACGTTTTTGAATCAATACAGGTTTTGATTTTGGCTCACCGTGCATGAATAACTAAAACAAAATTTGTATATTAATTTTACTTTTTTTGGTTAAATGGCTTTCTCGCAAGCTGTTTAATTTTATTTATGAACGTTTTTATTAGTAATAGATATACGTAACTTACGAATTAACTTACGTAACGAACTTCTATATTCATATATTTTTAATACGTACATTAGATTGTTTGCCCCCTAGTCAATACCTCGCTCTTTACGCTAAAGTTCAAATTTTGTTCCAATTCTTTAAAAATGACCCTTAATCACAAAGGCCATTAATTAGAATAAATAGCTCTTACGAAAGTACTAAAAAATCTTCAGCGTAAAAAGCAAGGTATTGAATAGGGGGCAAACCTAATCATATACGTAATAATTTCTGTTCGTTTTAAGTTTTGATGTTGCTCCTTAGTTTCAATTGACAATTTTTTTTTAATATTTAATTATGATCGTTTTTTTAAATAATGCTGGGAAACCCGGCACCCCCTTCATAGCAATATAACCTCTCCCATGAAAACTTTCTCCGTGGAAAGATCCTTCTACTTAACCCCCGACCCACCCAAACCCCCCACTACCAGAAAAAATACCCCCTGAAAACTTCTGTATACTTCCCAATAACCATTACTATACGTAAACATTGGGTAAAGTTCATAACTTGCAGCCCTTCCACCGGGGACTCTGGGGGATTAAGTCATCCTCAAAGACATATTTATTATATTTTCGACCATGCTTAGAAAAGGGGATTAGAAGAGGGGGTGTTTCCCTCCTTTTTCAAAAATCAGTCGAATATTCTCAGTCGCGTAACTTTTGAAGGGTATAACTAATTTGATAAAACTTGTATATTTGAAATCAGCATGAAAATCTAATTCGTTTGATGTATCTATTGGTATCCAACTACCATTTTTTTGAGTTTCGGTTACTATTGAGCCTGGTCGCTCCTTACTTACCACGAACTGTTTGATGCTGTGTAAGACCTAGCCTTTAATTCACTCTATTAGTTAGATAAGAGCTAGGTAACCTGAAAGTCAGTCTTACCAGTCATAGATTATGTTGATATGAAAAATTATTATATTTTTTCCTATAATTTTTTGTTACAATATCAAACTCATCAAAAATTATCATATTTATTACGCACAAATTACCATGTTTATAAAAAAATAAGTCACTTTATTTTAAGGAATTTTTCAACCCGTTAGTTAAGATGAACTTTAGACATATTACGTAGCTCGGAGCAACTGCCTTTTAAGACACATATCTAGTCCTGGGCAGATTTTTTTTTTTTTTTTTTTTTTTTTTTTTAGCAGGATGTTGAGCAAATCTTGCCTTTTTTTCTGCTCCCTCTGTTTCTGGTTTGTTATATTTAGAATTTCTTTTCTTAGTATTGTTTACTTATTCATTTTTTTCGACTTTTTGTTTGCGTGCATTTTCTGATTTAGCGTAAATTTTTACTTTTACACGCCTCACGTTTTACACAAATATGTTTTGTCCGCCACCTTCCAAAAAATCATTCATTCATTAGGTGTACAAGATATGCGCAATATAATTTTTTGTTACAATATCAAACTCATCAAAAATTATCATATTTATTACGCACAAATTACCATGTTTATAAAAAATAAGTCACTTTATTTTAAGGAATTTTTCAACCCTTTAGTTAAGATGAACTTTAGACATATTACGTAGCTCGGAGCAACTGCCTTTTAAGACACATATCAAGTCCTGGGCAGATTTTTTTTTTTTTTTTTTTTTTTTTTTTTTTTTTTTTTTTTTTTTTTTTTTTTTTTTTTTTTTTTAGCAGGATGTTGAGCAAATCTTACCTTTTTTTCTGCTCCCTCTGTTTCTGGTTTGTTATATTTAGAATTTCTTTTCTTAGTATTGTTTACTTATTCCTTTTTTCGACTTCTTGTTTGCGTGCATTTTCTGATTTAGCGTAAATTTTTACTTTTACACGCCTCACGTTTTACACAAATATGTTTTGCCCGCCACCTTCCAAAAAATCATAGATAAAATTTATAAGAGGGCCCAACTCGATCCCGCCCCATGAGACAAAACATGATACGTCTACTGAACAATTTGTAAAAGTCGTTAGTTTTTCATGAAGCCTATTGACTGTATGCAGTCTTTATAATAGACAAAAATAATAGAAAAAACTCTAAAATCTTGTGACCGTTTTAAAACCAAAACTAGCTAAATAGATCTATTCTTTAGAAGTTCTCAGTTCAGACACTATTACCTGGTCGGCAGTATTACGTCATAGCTTTAGGATTAGATATTGACTGATAAGTTGTGACGTACTCTTGTCCTGTATGACGAAGAAAACTGAGCTTGAAACCCAATTTGAAAAAGATTAAAACTAAGTTTAGTTACAAAGCATAGTAAATATGGATAGATGCAAAATTATCTAGCTTAAGTTAATAATTTACATTTTAAAACATTATTCTTCATAATTCTTGGGCAAAAATTAAAACCAATGAGTGCACAATATGCCTTGAAACAAAGATATTGATAAGATCTCAGCTAACAATTACTAACAACTAACAAATTCATAGCAATGAGACAAAATCGAAACATAAAGAAAATCAGAAGAAATTCGGACGAAGAAGATTTCGTTCTTCCAGGATTTATCAATAGTGATTTATCAATTTTTATAAGCGGAAATATACTTTTTCAAGATAATGGAAATGTAATTTTAGATTCGAGTCGATACAGCCGATTTTATGCCTCTCATAGAAATGTAAATACACCGAAAACCGAAGTAAAAACTCTTGGAGCCAAAAACATGATCGTTGATGAAGAGGTGAAAAGATTGAGTGCCGCTTTCAAGGCATTTGCAGCAGAATTAACTGATGGCATCGAAAACAGAAAAGAAAGAGCCATCCTCTGTGCTAAAACAATACAGGAGTTTCTTGATCCTTCCATCGCTATCTTAAGAGAGGAGCAAAGAGCAATAAGACGCCGCGAGAAATTTAAAAAGGCAATGGTGAAGTACATTGGATTTATCAAACTCTACACGGACGGGTCAGTTCGGGAGGATGGGACCGCAGGATGTGCCATAGCAATAGCTGAACTAGAAGAGATAAGAGTTTTCAAAATTGAACACCAGAAGAATGTCCAAGCCGAACTTGAAGGACTATTAAAAGCTGTAGAGATGGTCCTCTCCAACTTTAAATCGACAGATAAGGTCGTTATTTGCACCGATTCGTTGACCGGTTTGGATTCGCTAGTAAGCACAAAGGCTCATAAGAAAGAGCCGTTAGTAAGACGCCTTCAAGATACTATCATAAGAGCATCAAAGAAAGTGAAAGAACTAAAACTTATATGGGCACCAGCCCATATGGCAATATACGATAACGAACAAGCAGATTACGGAGCTGATTATGCGACAACTAACCTGACTGATAAATTTCAAACGATTAAGTATGCCAAAAAGACTGAAGAACAATTCTTCGAAGAGCTAATGGAAAAGAAGCAAAAATATGACCCAGGTTTAGAGATACTTAACGAAACCATGAAAGAAAAAGAGGAGCCCAAAAAGTCTGGAAAGAGAAAACAAGCTCAAAAACAAAATTCGCAAATTTTATTTACAGAATTTCAGGAGCTGATGACAAGTATGAAAAAATGTAAAGAAGATTTAACACAGATTCAAACTAGGGTAAAAACTGAATTTGACGTGCAGTCCTTAACTGAACTAGCATTGTTGACATTGTCGCTTGACAATTTCGAAATTACCTTGAATCGGATTGAATCATCAGATGTTGCAACTGATGAAAAGCTTCAAAAATCAAAGTAAAAATTAGAAGTGGTCTTCGCATCGCGGAGCTCTTCACTCCGCTAGGAATATTATTGAAAATATTTTGTGTTTAGTAGAGAGGAGAAGGGGCTTGTACAAAAATTATCTGAGTGATAAATCATATCCAAATAAAAGGAATGTAAAGAAATTGGAGAAATCATTAAAATATGAACTAAGGAGGTGTGAAGTGGAGCACATGAAAAAAATTACGAGCGATCAGGAAGATGCCACTAGACGGCATAATAGAAAGATTTTGCATGTTAATAAATTGAGAGGGAGTAGTCAATCTGGACTTGTCCCAGTTAAAGATAGGAACGGGGCCGCACTTAGAGATAAAGAAAGAGTTAAAGAGGACGGGTGGAACCTTTTGAGAATGTGCTAAACCGGGATAAATTACGCACTAGCATAATTAATGTGTTATTCTTTAGTTTGAAGTCAAAGGGTGGTAAATCAGTAGTTTAAATTAAATTAAGGAATTTAATATATATTACACACAGGTAGGACTGGTAAAGATCAAACTACCATGTCATTGTTACCCTGGGCACCGTTTAAAGTATTTTACTATAATGTCATTTATGGTTGGTTATAACCTACGATCATGACGTTATTCATCATTTTGTATCCAAAGATGCGGCTTTAGTAAAAAAAAGATTATTTAAACATTGTGTTTTATTAATTACAAAAGTGAGTAGATGTATCAATTTGTATTTAAGTGAGCCCTTAAACAGCTCTCTATTATGTTCCAGTGCCCCACTAGCAGCGGAGGAAAAAACGGAAAACAGAGGAAACATAAGTGCTTCCCATGCAAAAAAGTGATTTTCTTTGTTGTTCAAACCAGGGGACTGTGAGTTTCATTTATAGGGTTTTTGGCCATGGCAATTCCAATGGTGCACTCTTTATTTCGACCCAAATTCGTTTCAAAATGATAAAGTTTGGATTAAAACTGGCCGAGGCTTGGTCCTTTACTACCGCTGCAACCTCAATAGCCACATTTAGGTTAGGGTAAAACTTGAAAAGGATCTTGTAAGTAGGTTTATAGAAGACAGGCTTATTAGAAGTCTCAGACGAGAGTCAATTCAACTCCCGTCAGGCTTAACCTTCTTACAACACTCTGTGACCAGGACGATTAACAGTGCATTTTTAGTGACCTTTGCAAGCATAGTTTTTGATTTATTACCTAGATGATTTCCTGCTTATTAGTTCAAGTTTCTCTACCTTACAGGCTAATCTGCATTTACTAACATCTGGTTATAAACTTCTAGGACTTGGGGGTAATACCGCAACGGCAGAGTTTCTTGTATGCCCGTGGTAACGCCATACCTGATTTATCTGTTGTAACTGCAATCTCTTAATTGTATTGTTCCCTGGCTATGTCCAGACGTTATAAATTTCACCACTTTAGGATTCACTGTCTAAAACTTATCAAACAGTTCGTGGTAACGAACTGTAAGTAAGGAGCGACCCGGCTCAATGGTAACCGAAACTCTAGAAAACGGTATTTTGATACAAATAGATACATCAAAAGAATCACATTTTAATGCTGATTTCAAATATAAGTTTCATCAAGTTTAATCCTACCCATCAAAAGTTAGGCGCCTGAGAAAATTTGGCTGATTTTCGAAAAAAGGGGGAAAGACCCCCTAAAAGTTATAGAACCTTAATGAAAATCACACCATCATATTCCGCGTATCAGAAAACCCTACTGTAGAGGTTTCAAGCTCCCATCTACAAAAATGTGGAATTTTGCATTTTTTGCCAGAAGAAAGATCACGGGTGCGTGTTTATTTGTTTGTTTGTTTGTTTTTTTTTTCCCAGGGGTGATCGTATCGAACCAGTTGTCCTAGGATATCGTGGAAGGGCTCATTGGAATGGAAATTGAAAGTTCTAGTGCCCTTTTTAAGTGACCAAGAAAAATGGAGGGCAACTAGGCCCTCTCCCACGCTCATTTTTTTCCCAAAGTCACCTGATCAAAATTTTGAGATAGCCATTTTGTTCAGCATGTTCGAAAATATTATAAGTATGTCTTTTAGGATGACTTAATCCCCCGAAGTTCCCAGGGGGAGGGCTGAAAGTTATGAACTTTACCCAATGTTAACATATAGCATTGGTTATTTGGAAGTACACAGACGTTTTCAGGGGAGATTTTTCCTGGTAGTGGGGGGGGGGGGGGGTGGGTTGGTCAGGGGTTACGTTGGAGGATCTTTCCATGAAGGAAGTTTTCATGGGGGAAGGGACATTGCTATGAAGGGGACGCCGGACTTCCCAGCATTATTTAAAAAAGATCATAAATTTAATATAAAAAAACAAGTATTTCAACTGCAACAGCAGCAACATCGAAACTTTAAACGAACAGAAAATATTACATATATAATTGGGTTCACCCCGTAGTCAATGCCTCGCTCTTTAAGCCAAAGATTTTTTAGTACTTTCATAAGAGCTATTTATTCTAATTAACGGCCTTTGTGATTAAGCGGTCATTTCTAAAGAATTGGAACAAAATTTGAACTTTCGCTTAAAGAGCAAGGTATTGACTATGGGGCGAACCCCCTAATAAATGTATTAAAAATATATGAATATAGAAGTTCGTTACGTAAGTTAATTCGTAAGTTACGTATATTTATTACTAATAAAAACGTTCGTAAATAAAACTAAACAAGTTTCGAGAAAGCCATTTAACTAAATAAAAGTAAATTAATATGAAAATTTTGTTTTAATTATTCATGTACGGTGAGCCAAGATCAAAACCTGCATTTATTCAAAACGTTCAAAAATTAAAAAAAAAAACAAGTTTTTTAAACTGAAAGTAAGGAACGACATTAAAACTTAAAACGAACAGAAATTATTCTGTATATGAAAGAGACTGTCCCCTCCTCAACGCCTCGCTCTTTACGCTAAAGTTTGGCTCTGTCTCACAACTTTATTTTTTTAAACAATAAAAAACTTTAGCGTAAAGAGCGAGGCGTTTAGGAGGGGACAGTCTCTTTCATATACAGAATAATTTCTGTTCGTTTTAAGTTTTAATGTCGCTCCTTACTTTCAGTTTAAAAAACTTGTTTTTTTTTTTAATTAGTTGAAGGTTCGTCCGTGAACCCTTTGAAGTTGTATTAACTGTCCCGTTGTTTTGCAACAACAATTTTATATTGCGAAACAATATTCTCTTTAATATGAGCATAAATTTTTTGCTTCATTTTCTACAGTGGCTGGCTTTTACCTCCCCCTCCCCCGTGGAAAATAAGGATTTCTGAATATGTGGATTTTTTTTAGTTTTTTCCCCGTAGGGGGAAGGAATTTTGGCGATTGTATATAATTCGTTTTTTAGAGTTTCGGTTACTATTGACTATTGAGCCGGGCCGCTCCTTACTTACAGTTCATTACCACGAACTGTTTGATGAAGTATATATAGCATATTTTTGCAGATTATTACAGAACATCGAGGATACTAGAATATTAACGACAAGGCCGTATCCAAGGTGGGGGGCTAGGGAGTTAGGGGGTTTGAATTCCCCCCCCCCCCTGAAATGTTTGTATAACTTGTAAAAACGTAATAAAAATGAACATAAACACATTTTTTATGCTTTTTTGAAGTAAATTCAGGCACCTTTCGTATTACGGCGTTGGCAAAAATTAAATTGGGAAAGAAGGATTACTAGACACATCGGGTGACATTCTTGTCTTTCAGCTAGTAAATTGATAGAAAATTCGACAAGTTTACTCAAATCTATTAAAAAAATATCAGATTACAAGAAAATTAATAATTTTAGCAGCTTTCAAGCCTCATCCCCTCGGAAAAATACCCTGCGACAGTACCTGGATAGACCCCCCTCCCCCACTGTAACGGAATATTTGCTTTGAAAAAACTTATATTTTCATCATATACCAGGTGAACAAACATAAAGGTTAAATGCATTTGTTGTTGAAGAATTAAAATGAAGCAAAATTAGTAAAATTACAGTGTTCACACAGTTTCTGGGAGCTGAATAATGTGGCTTCAACTTACGGCATAGTACACCACATTATGTTGAAAAACCTCCGAGTTGGAGGTGTGAAATACTATTTGTCCCAATTCATTACACCCGTATTACATCCACCATATAAATATGCTACGCTTCCGCAAGTCAACTCAGTGAATAAAACCTACTGTGGAAACCTTTCTCTTTTTCTACCTTGTTTTCTAAAAAAAAGAACGAGATCAATCCTTTCGTTTGTGGACATACTGATCCGACAGTATGAGGTTGCTACCATTGTATCTTTGTTGTTATGAGGTTGCTGTTACTGTTATTGATGTCGTTGTGTTTACAATTGTACTGTAGTAGTGTTATTTGTTATTTTATCTTTGTCTAGGCCTAGTTTTTCGATCTCGTCTCCCCATGGGCCTAGTCAAATAAATATATATATATATATATATATATATATATATTATATATATATATATATATATATATATATATATATATATATATATATATATATATATATAATATATATATATATATATATATATATATAAATATTTTGTTTCCCCCAAAATTGGGTCCAATAAAGGACTGAAAAAGAGCCTGTTAGCTTTTTTGAACAGGTTAAAACTTATAACTGAAATTCCTTAGTCAAGTACATCTTAATGCACAAGGCAATTTTTAGTTTGAGGGCATGAAATCCCTTATCCGAAAATGAGACATAAGAAAGTCAAAATATATATTTTTTTTTTCGATCGGCTTGGAACTTTTAAGGATTGTAGTTTGGTCTAAGTGAACCAAACTGTTTGTTTATTTATTTATTTTTTTAGTCAAAATGTTCTTTTGGTAGAAAGATGGGTATCAGAAACCCAGTTACAGCGAGGCAGTCATATTGGAGTGATAGATAGTTCCAAAATATGAATTTCTTTCCATGCCTCTGCAAGCACTAGTTTTTTCTTTTTTTACTTTCTTTTGTAATCTGTCCAAGGAAGATATTAAACAGCACATGTATTCCATCTACCATCATCTCGCGGGTTTCTCATAAGCAGCTGGAATGGAGGTTGGAGTGGACATTGGAATGCAGCCTGGGATCCCTGGCAGCACAATAGTGATGACAAAGTAGAGTGATGTAGGTACAATGAGCTTCTATTTTTTCTTTTTTTTCACCATGGCACTCTATATAGAATGAGTTGCGTAAAAACATTGAAAGGAGCTTGTTTTGTAAGAATCTGAAGTTTATCGACTTGTGGCATCCTGAAAAAGTTAGCACCCTCAAACACTTTTTCTTTCGATCGGCATGGAATATCTTTCATAAGTAGGACCAAGGTGAATTTAGTGAGCATAATAAATTTTGGTAAAAATATGTTGTTTTATCAATTCGTAGCGGCAGATCTTTTTTTTACTTGCTGATCTGTTTGAAAATTTGTGGACATACAAATAGAACCATGGGGCCTTCCATTATAAAAGAAAATTGTATAAACAAACCTGGTTACATTAGTTCATGACGTTAATTTTTTTCTTTCTTTTTAACAACAAAACAGAACTATCAAATATAAACGATCTTAATATGTATGTTATCATAGGCAGCACAATAGCGCCGCCTAAGTAAAGAACGATGTTGGCACAATGTATTATTATTTTTTTTCCATACTAGGGCACTTTGTATCGAAGTAGTTATCGTAGAAACTTCGAAAAGAGCTCATTCGAGTGGATATTGGAACGGTCAATGCCCTTTTTAATAGTCGAAACTGGTTGGAAGGCAACTAACATCCCCTTCCACGCCCACCATTTCCCAAAACACATCCAATCAAAATTTTGAGATAGCCATTTTGTTCAGCGTAGTTGATTCCAGATAGAAATTATGTTTTGAGGAGGACACTCCACCACAGCTCTCATGGCAAGGGTTGTAAGTTATAACCTCGGGGCATATAAGGTTTTTATAAAAGCTGTTGTCGTAGAAACTTCAAAAAATGCTCATTCGATTACAAATTCAAAGGGCTAGTGCCCTTTTTAATAGTCGAAAGTAATTTGAGAGCAACTAACCCCCTTCTCACGCCAACCAGTAGTACCCTAAGTGCTGATTTGACGATAGGTTGCATAATGCGACAAAACACCCTATATTTCGGAACTAGATATTCAGGGACGAGATTCTGTAAAGCAACCAGACAGGTTTCTGCAGTTACAAAGACAGATTCAACTGCCAGACGGGTTTCTAGGCTCATTAGCCAAACTGGTTAGATTTCTGAGCGTGTAATGGATTCATAGTTAGATTTAGAGATTGCATATATTATTAGAGATATCAATAAGTTATATCATTTGCAAAAAGCTAGCTCAATTTGCGAAAAGGTATTCCATTTGCGTAACTCTGCTCTGAACGTCCTTAATGAGGATACGAATAATAGGGATGAAACCAAAACGGGAATAATACGAGAATTATTTTATTTGGTTGGAATGAGAGTGCTAAAATGGTTAAAACTGCTTACCAGTTGAGGTAAGTCTGAGAGGATGGTAAGTCTCACGCAACTTGGCATAAATTTTAGAATAACATCACCGGTATCAATCTTTGGAAACGGTTAGCGATGACAAGATGACCTTGTGAGTTTGACCTTGCTTTACTTCTTGGCTGTGTTCTTTTTAATGCACAAATACCAATTGAGCAGTGTTGCCAATATAAAATGTGCTTTAGCATTGGAGTATACTAAAACATTGAAACTAATAAAGTCGTAGGCGCCAAGATGACCCTGGGACCTAACCTAGCTTTACTTCTAGGCCCTGTTCTGTATAATACACAAGTAACAATTGGGCAGTGTTGCATTGGAGTAGCATTGGAGTAAAAAGCATTGCATAGTAAAAAGCATTAGCATTGCTAAAAAGTTAAAAATCATAGAGACCTAGATGCCAAGAAAATATCATACGACTTGACTTAGCTCTCACTTCTTGGCTGTGGTCGCTATAATAGACAAGTACATAATGTGGGATGTGGGTGATATAAAATATTCTTTAGCACTAGAGTATGCTAAAAAAAATCTGAAAGCATAATTATAGATGCTAAGAAAAGAATTTTAATATAGAAATTCAGAAAAATCCTTAGAAATCAACTAGTGAGAAGATTATGGATTTGATCCATCATGGACCGCAACACCCAATGACCCTTACCACCAAGGACCTAAACCTCCAAGGGTCCCCTCTCACCAACCTCCAAAGGGCCCCCTCCCTCCATCTGTTTGGGCCCATTCTCCAACTTTTTTTGCTTTTTTTGAAGTTTTTTTAACTTTTTTTATATTTTATTTTTTTAAATGGTAATTTTTTAACTTTTTCTTACATGTCTTAGAATGACATGAAACGTGCTCAAAAGATAAAAATTCACATTTATTGTTTTTTCAAATTCAAAATGAGAATTATATAGATATGTTAGTCGTGACTTTTACTATTAGAAAAATACTGTTTGTAGCAGCACTTTTTTTGGATTGAGTTTCTTTGGAAAAAATTGTTCAACTTTTTTATTTATTAATTTTTTTACGTATCTTAAAATGATGTTAAATGTGCTTGCGGCTGTACCAATCGTACTCTATGATTTCTCATAGACACGACACGGCTTTCCCAGTGGTACTCTATGGCAGGTTATCAACACTACTTAGTTTATTGCATGTATTAAATCAGTTATTTTCGCGCTTTAGAAGGATAAACACCTGCATCATATTTAAAAAAAAGTGAAAATGAATTATTCGAGGAAAGTATGTACACATGATAAAATCATCGTGGCGTTGAACTCTGACAAAAGGATATATTTGAACTATGAAACAAGTAGTAGTGGAGATCTTATTGGAAATGTATGCGTATGTTGTCATGACAGCGTTGAGTGAAATTCCTTTGGAGTACCCAAGAATTTCAATCGTGTAAATGGTGGATATGCGAGAGTATCATTACCAGAAAAGTTAGCGATCAACGAGAATGCAAACATATAAATAATCGTCGATGATAGGGGACAACTCCTTGTTACAGTTTCTGGTAACACATTGCCTGTTGATACATCCTATCGTTTTCTTTCTGGTATTAGAATTTTCAAATAGACAAGAAGAAGAAGACAGGCATACTCCAGCCCTATTGTCAAAAATCATATCTTTACTACGTGCCAGAACTGTTATCTGAGTCAAAATAACGTGATAATAGACAGCGAAATCACATGCAAAATAAAAAGGGAATTTTAAGCAATATCACTAATGAATATAAAGATGAGTTGATGGAAAATCAAGAAGAAATGAACATTATTACTACTATTGACAATATAGTCAATGAACTTAATAATACTAAAGATGAAATGCATATTGAACATGTTAATGACCCCCAGTAAAAATTGTGTATGACTCAAAATGGAATAATGATTATTCTAGTGATTACGAACTAAGAGAAGAGATTAACTGTACTATCAAGAGAGAACATGATGAATTATTTTATGGAACAAATTCAAAATGTCCAAAGTTGTTGAATGACGTTAATAATGTATGAAACATATTTTTATATTAATATTCTACATGTCATTATTTCATTAAAAATATATTATACATTACTTTGTTAAGCGATCATTATTTTTAGGGTATGCTAGAACGTCCAACGTTTAGAATATCTATTGAAAAGTTGGAGACGTAAGAAAACGAATTTTAGAAATATAGATACTACCACTAGCAGGCTCACAGGGGATATATCAGAAAATGAGATAGGTTAAAAGAACTTTTACCAAGTCTGAGAGAGATGAGCTGAATTTTTCTCAAAATCTCCACAGACGAGCAAACACCCGTGCAGACACATAGGCAGAGAGAGTTTTCAGTTTTCAGAAACAGGAACATCCACGGTTAAAATACATCTGATTTTATTAGTAATATTTGATATTTAATAAAGTCGTAACAAACTTTTTCTTGAATTCGCCTCTTGGATAGACAATAAAGACATTTCATTCAAGAAATTATAAAAAATTTGTAAGTAAGTATCAAACTCTTTCTCGAATTCACCTCTTGGGTACACAATACAGAAAGTTCATTCAAGAAACTATTAGAAAATTGTAAGTAAGTTAAAAACTCTTTCTTGAATTCACCTCTGGGATACACAGTACAGAAATCTTGTTCAAGAATTTATTAAAAAATTGTAAGTAAGTGACAAACTCTTTCTTGAATTAACCTCTTGGATACACAATACAGAAAGTTCATTCAAGAAACTATTAAAAAATTGTAAGTAAGTTACAAACTCTTTCTTGATTTCACCTCTGGGATACACAGTACAGAAATCTTGTTCAAGAAGTTATGAAAAAATTGTAAGTAAGTAACAAACTCTTTCTTGAATTCACCTCTTGGATACACAATACAGAAATTTCATTAAAGAAATTATGAAAAAATTGTAAGTAACAAACTCTTTCTTGAATTCGCCTCTTGGATACACAATACAGAAATTTCATTCAAGAAATTATGAAAGAATTGCAAGTAAGCAACAAACTCTTTCTTGAATTCACCACAGAAATGAAATTTCTGTATTGTCTATCGAAGAGGTGAATTCAAGAAAGAGTCTGTTACTTACTTACAATTTTTCATAATTTCTTTAATGAAGTTTATGTATTGTGTATCCCAGAGGTGAATTCAAGAAAGAGTTTGTTACTTACTTACAATTTTTCATAATTTCTTGAATAAGATTTATGTATTGTGTATCCAAGAGATAAATTTAAGAAAGAGTTTGTTACTTACTTACAATTTTTGCATAATTTCTTGAATGAAATGTCAATATTGTGTATACAAGAGGCGAATTCAAGAAAGAGTTTGTTACTTACTTACAATTTTTTCATAATTTCTTGAATTAAATTTCCGAATTGTGCATTGAAGAGGTGAATTCAAGAGAGAGTTTGTAACTTACTTATAATTTTTTCATAATTTCTTGAATGAAATTTCTGTATTGTGTATCCAAGAGTTGAATTCAAGAAAGAGTTCGTTACTTACTTACAATTCTTTCATAATTTCTTGAATGAAATTTCTGTATTGCGCATCCAAATGGCGAATTCAAGAAAGAGTTTGTTACTTACTTACAATTTTTTCATAATTTCTTAAGTAAAATTTTTGTATTGTGTATCCAAGAGTTGAATTCAAGAAAGAGTTTGTTACTTACTTACAATTTTTTCATAATTTCTTGAATGAAATTTCCATATTGTGTATCCAAGAGGTGAATTCAAGAAAGAGTTTGTTTCTTACTTACAATATTTTCATAATTATTTGAATGAAATTATTTTTCATTCACTCACAATTAATTATTTGCATTCTCTTTGAGCACTAACTTCTCTGGTAATGATACTCTTGCATATCCACCATTTAAACGATTGAAATTCTTGGGTACTCCAAAGGAATTTAACTCAATGCTCTCATGACAACGTACGCATACATTTGCAATAAGATATCCACTACTACTTGTTTCATAGTTCGAATATATCCCTTTGTTAGCATTCAACGCAACAATGACTTTACCATGTGTACATACTTTCTTTGAATAATTCATTTTCACTACTTTTTTAAATATGATGCAGGTGTTTATCCCTCCAATGCATGAAAATTATTGATTTAATACATGCAATAAACTAGGTAGTGTCGATAACCTTCCATAGAGTACCACTGGGAAAGCCACGTCGGGTCTATGAGCAAGCATAGAGTACGATTGGTACAGCCGCAAGCATATTTCATGTCATTTTAAGATACGTAAAAAAATATAAAAAAAAGTTGAATAACTTTCTAAGTCCAAAAAAATTCAGTCCAAAAAAAGTGCTACTACAAACATTATTTTTCTAATAGCAAAAGTCACAACTAACATATCTATATCATTCTTATTTTTTTATTTTTGGAAAATATTAAATGTGAATTTCTTATGTTTTAAGTGTTTCATGTCATTCGAAGACATGTAAAAAAAGTTGAAAAAAAATTACCATGTTCAAAAAATATTTAAAAAAGTTAAAAAAAATTAACTTCAATTTTTTTTAAATAGGGGGATGGGCCCAAAAAATTGAAGGGAGGGGGCCCCTTGGAGGTTGGTGAGAGGGTACCCTTGGAGGTTGAGCTCCTTGCAGGTTAGGGTCATTGGTGGTTGCGGCCATTGACGGTTCAAATTCATAATCTTCTCACTAGTTGATTTCTAAGGATTTCTAAGGATTTTTCTGATTTTCTATATTAAAATTCTTTTCTTATTATCTATAACTATTACCTTAAACTGTTTTAGCATACTCCAATGCTAAAGAATATTTTATATCACCCACGTCCCACATTATGTACTTGTCTATTATAGCGACCACAGCCAAGAAGTGAGAGCTAAGTCAAGTCACGTGATCTTTTCTTGGCATCTACGGCTCTATTAGTCTCAACTTTTAGCAAATTCCAATGCTAAAGCATACTTTATATTGGCAACACTGCCCAATTGGTACTTGTGTATTATACAGAACACAGCCGAGAAGTAAAGCTAGGTCAATTCACAAGGTCATCTTGGTGCCTACGACTCACATTGGAGAATAATCCAGTAATAATCCAGTGGTAAAGCATATTTTATATTGGCAACACTGCTCAATTGGTATTTGTTTATTATACAGAATACAGCCAAGAAGTAAAGTCAGGTCAACTCACAAGGTCATCTTTTCATCGCTAACCGTTTCCATAGATTGATACCAGTGATGTTATTCAAATATTTATGCCAAGTTGCGTGAGACTTACCATCCTCTCAGACTTACCTCAACTGGTAAGCAGTTTTAACCAATTTAGCACTCTCATTCTAACCAACTAAAATATTTCTCATATAGTTCTCATCTTGGTCTCATGCCTATTATTCATATCTTATAACTTATTGATATCTCTAATAATGTATGCAATATCTAAATCTAACTATGAATCCATTACACGCTGAGAAATTTGACCAGTTTGGCTAATGAGCCTAAAAACCCATCAGGCAGGTAAATCTGTCTTTGTAACTGCGGAAACCTGTCTGGCTGCTTTATAGAATCTCGTCCCTGAATTTCCAGTTCCAAAAGATAGTTAGTTTGGTCAAATTATGCAACCGATCGTCAAATCAGCACTTAGGTTACAACTCATACCTTTTCCCCAAACACATCCAATCAAAATTTTGAGATAACCATTTTGTTCAACGTTGTTTTAAGTTCTGGAAATTAGGTCTTCAAGGATGACGTCCCCCCCCCACATTCCTCGGGGCAAGGGTTGTAAGCTATGCACTGGAAGCATATAAGGTTTTTATAAAAATCGTTGTCGTAGAAACTTTAAAAAGGGCTTATTTAATTGGAAACTGAAATGGCTAGTGCCTTTTTTAATAGTTGAGAGTGATTGGAAGGCAACTAACACCCTTTTCACGCACACCATTTATCCAAAAATGTCCAATCAAAATTTTGAGATAGCCATTTTGTTTAAAGTAGTTGAAAGGTCTGGAAATTATATCATTGCGGACACTCCTCCCATATCCCTCAGGGTAAGGATTGTAAGTTATGCCCTGAGGGCAAATACGGTTTTTATTGGAGGCTTTGTCTTAGAAACTTGAAAAAGGGCTCATTCCATTGGAAATTCAAAGGGCTAGTGCCATTTTTAATATTCGAAAGTGATCAAAAGGCAACTAACCCCCCTCTCAAGCCCACTTTTCCCCCAAAAACATCCAGTCAAAACTTTTAGATAGTCATTTTGTTCAACGAAGTTAAAAGTTTTAGAAATTGGGTCTTTGAGGAAGATAACCCCCTCAGAGCCCTCGGGACAAGGGTTGTAAGTTATGCCCTGTGGGCATATAAGGTTTTATACATAGTGATATTGTAAGCTCAAAAAAGGCTCATTCGATTTGAAATTAGAAGGGCTTGTGCCCTTTTTAATAGTCAAAAGTAATTGGAGGATAACTAGCACCCCTCTCAAACCCACCATTTCCCCAAACACATCCAACCAAATTTTGAGATAGCCATTCTGTTCAACATAGTTGAAAGTTCTGGAAATTAGGTCTTTGAGGATGACACTCTTCAACCCCCCCCCACATTCCTCAGAGCAAGGATTGTAAGTTATTCCCTGGAGGCATATAAAGTTTTTATACAAAGTGTTGTCGTAGAAACTTCCAAAAGGGCTTATTTGCTTGGAAACTGAAATGGCTAGTGCCTTTTTTAATAGTCGAAAGTGATTGGAAGGAAACTAACCCTCATTCCACGCCCACCATTTATCCAAACACGTCCAATCGAAATTTTGAGATAGCCATTTTGTTTAAAGTGATTGAAAGGCCTGGAAATTATATCCTTGAGGATGACCCCCCCCCCAGCCCTCAGGGTAAGGGTTTTAAGTTATGCCCTGAAGGCAAATAAGGCTTTTATTGGAAGCTTTGTCGTAGATACTTGAAAAGGGGCTCATTCGATTGAAAATTCAAAGGGCTAGTGCCATTTTTAATAGTCGGAAGTGATCGAAAGGCAAATAACCCCCCTCTCAAACCTACCTTTTCTCCAAACACATCCAATAAAAACTTTTAAATAGATATGTTGTTCAACGTAGTTAAAAGTTTTAGAAATTTGGTCTTTGAGGATGATAACCCCCTCAAAGCCCTCGGGACAAGGGATGTAAGTTATGCCCTGGGGGCATATAAGGTTTTTATAGATAGTGATGTTTTAGAAACTTTAAAAAGTGCTGATTCGATTGGAAATTAGAAGGGCTTGTGCCCTTTTTAATAGTCAAAAGTGATTGGAGAATAACTAACACCGCTCTCAAACCCACCATTTCCTCAAACACAACCAATCAAAATTTTCAGATAGCCATTTTGTTCGACGCAGTTAATAGTCTGAAAATATGTTTTGAGGATGACACTTCCTCACAGCCCTCAGGGCAAGGGTTATAAGCTATGCCCTTGGGGCATATAAGTTTTTTTTGTAGAAAGGGTTGTCGTAGGAAATTCAAAAAGGAATTATTCGATTGAAAATTGAAATGGCTAGTGCCCTTTTTAATAGTCGAAGATCATTGGAGGGCAAGTGACCCTCTTCTCACACCCACCAATTCCCCATAAACACACCCAATCAAAATTTTGAGATAACCATTTTGTTAAACGTAGATAAAAGGTCTGGAAATTATGTCGTTGAGGATGACAACCCCCTCACAGCCCTTAGGGAAGGGTTGTAAGTTATGCCCTGGGGCATATAAGGTTTTTTTTAAAGTGTTGTCGTAGAAACTTCAAAAGGGCTCATTCGATTGGAAATTGAAAAGGCCAGTGCCTTTTTTAATAGTTGAAAGTGATTGGATTGCGACTAACGCCCCTCTCACGCCCATCATTTTCCAAATACATCCCATCAAAATTTTTAGGTAGCAAATTTCTTCAAAGTAGTTGAAAGTTATGGTAATTAGCTCTTTGAGGATGACACCCCCCCCCAGCCCTTAGTGCAAGGGTTGTAAGTACTTATTGTTTCTAAGAAATTTTTATGTAGATTTATGTAATAGGTTATGATGATAATCAAGTTAGACAATTCCATTTTTAGATATGGCTTCTCTGGTCTTTGGTCGGAGAGATAAATATTAACATTCTTTCGAAGCCTTAATAGTTTAACTAGGAACACCTTACATATAATTTCAGAAATACAAACGAGATCAAGCAGATTGAGTATATTTAACGCAGGAAATGGTGGCTTTAGAATTTTAAATGTGACAGCGCAGGGATGCCAAAACAAAAAGGAACATTCAGAAATTACGTTTAGAGGATTATTTGGGTGAAACAAATTAATCGACATTTCAGGGACTATTTGGGCGAAACAAATTAATCGACATTTTGGAGGATGATTTGGGGTGAAACTCCGTGGTCCTTATAATACACATGTACACAATATAGAATGTGGACTATATAAAATATTGTTTTTAGCAATGGAGTATGCTAAAAAGTTGAAAGTAACAGAGCCATTGATGTCAAGATGACCTTGTGAGTTGACCTAGCTTTAATTCCCAATTGTGTTCTGGATAATACACAAATACCAATCAAGCAGTGTTGTCATTAAAAGATATGTTCTAACATTCTAGTACACTAAAAGTTGATACTAATAGAGATGTAGATGGCAAGAAAAGAATTTTAATGAGGAAATTCAGAACAATCCTTAGAAATAAAGTAGTGAGGTTTTAATTAGGTGCAAATGTAGAACACATTATTAGTCGCTGAAAAAAATAGATCGTTTTCAGACAGTACAATGCAAATGGGAAACACATGAAATGGGTTATAATAGAATAAAATAAAAAACAATAACACGCGCAATTTCAGTGAAAATGAGGGAAGAGGACTCCAGAGGAGGAGGGAGTGTCTTTGAGGGATGGAGGGCCGGTTTTTGGTCAACAGCTCAACATTAAATTTTTTCCGCTGTTATATTTATAATTTATTTTTCGTTGCGCAAAGCATTAATTTTCAAGTTGTAGATTTAATGTTATCCAGCCTCCTTAAGTGAAAATGAACTATTCTAAGAAAGTGAGCTGTAATTGTTAGAGTGTCAGAAACAATTTATATTATATTTAATCTAAGCCCTTTTTCAGCTATAATAAGGTTTGTTGGAATTTACACAGAATATATTGGTCTGAAATATTCCTCAACTGGCATTATTCTCGAAGCAGGTTTTTTTATAGCCTTGATGGAGCATTTTCATTCCAAATTAGCTACAATAGCAATACTCTCTATTTTATAAGACTTCTGGTTGTTTTCCAAATTATATCTGGGCATATCCAAGAGGTAATTTGAGATGTCGGCTCCTTAAAATCATGATTAATTGCACTTAAACATGTAAATAAATACCAATATTTAAGGCTTGCAAAAGCAGGAAAATAGGGGGAGGAGACATGGAAATGTCTGAGGTCAACAAAAGCACGTTTTATTGAGAAAATATTAGAAAATTTATAGATTGTAGTATGAATGACATGCAAAAACATGAAATATTACTACTACTACTAGCAATTCACTGCAACATAAGGACGCCAGAGTTCAATATAAACTATGTTTTATCAAAGAGATGAATATATTTTTCTCAAAGAGATGAAAAAATTCAAAGTTCTGTTCCAAATTTTTCATACAAGATAGAAAAAGTTATACTTTAATTCTGAGTTTTCTCAAAGAAGTCCAAAAATGTTCAAGTTCTCTTCTGAATTTTCTTAAAGAAGAGCAAAAATTCAGCTCATATTCTGAATTTTACCAAAGAAGAGTTATAGTTCAATTCTAATTTTAGTTACAGTTCAATTCTAATTTTCTCCAAAGAAAAAATAGCTTCCACTTCAGTTCTGATTTTTCTCAAAGGTGAAAAAATTTAAAGTTCTGTTTTAAATTTCTCGTAAGAGATAGAAAAAAGTCATACTTTGATTGTGAATATTCTTCATCTAGATAAAACTTTCCACTTTAAATCTGAATTTCCTAAATGAAGAAAAGAAAAGTTTGAGTTCTCTTCTGAAAAATTTCTGAATGAAAAAAGTTAGCTTAATTCTGAATTTTACCAAAAATGAGTTAGAGTTCAATTCTAATTTTAGTTAAAGTTCAATTCTTATTTTCTCCAAAGAAAAAATAGCTTCCACTTCAGTTCTGATTTTTCTCAAAGGTGAAAAAATTTAAAGTTATGTTCTAAATTTCTCGTAAAAGATAGAAAAAAGTCATACTTTGATTGTGAATATTCTCCATCTAGATAAAACGTTCCACTTTAAATCTGAATTTCCTAAATGAAAAAAAGAAAAGTTTGAGTTCTCTTTTGAATAATTTCTCAATAAAAAGAAGCTACGGATCAATTCTATTTTTTTCAAAATAAAGGGTTCCTCTTTTCATTTCTGAATTTTCTCAAAAAAGTTACAGATCAATTCTATTTTTTTCCAATGAAAATAAAAATTTTACACTTCATTTCTGTTTTTTCTCAAAGAGTTGAAAAAAATAAATTCTGTTCTAAATTTCTCGTAAAAGATAGAAAAAAGTAATACTTTGATTGCGAATATTCGCCATGAAGATAAAGAGTTCCACTTTAATTCTAAGATTTCTCAAAGGAAAGAAAAAGTTACAGTTCAATTCTATTTTTTGCAAAGAAAAAAAAGGTTCCACTTCAGTTCTTAATTTTCTCAAAGACATAGAAAATTTAAAGTTCTGTTCTAAATTTGTCCATAGAAGATAGAAAAAGTTATACTTTGATTGTGAATATTCACAATGAAGATAAAGTTCCACTTTAATTCTAATTTTTCTCAACCAAGTGAAGAAAAGTTTCAGTTATCTTCTGAATTTTCCCAATGAAAAAGAAATAAGTTACAGATCAATTCTAATTTTTTCCAAGAAAATAAAATGGTTCCACTTCAGTTCTTATTTTTCTCAAAGAGATGAAAAAATTTGAAGTTCTGTTCTAAATTTCTCGTAAAAGATAGAAAAAAGTAATACTTTGATTGCGAATATTCGCCATGAAGATAAAGAGTTCCACTTTAATTCTAAGATTTCTCAAAGAAAAGAAAAAGTTGCAGTTCAGTTCTATTTTTTCCAAAGAAAATAAAAAAGGTTCCACTTCAGTTCTTAATTTTCTCAAAGACATAAAAAATTTAAAGTTCTGTTCTAAATTTTTCCATAGAAGATAGAAAAAGTTATACTTTGATTGTGAATATTCGTCATAAAGATAAAAAGTTCCACTTAATTCTAAGTTTTCTCAACGAAGTGAGGAAAAGTTCAAGTTCTCTTCTGAATTTTCTCGATGAAAAGAAATAAGTTATAGACCAATTCTATTTTTTTCAAGAGAAAATGAAAAGATTCTAATTCAGTTCTGATTTTTCTCAAAGAGATGAAAAAAATTTAAAGTTCTGTTCTAAATTTCTCGTAAAAGATAGAAAAAATTTATACATTGATTGCGAATATTCGCCATGAAGATAAAGAGTTCCACTTTAATTCTGAGTTTTCTCAAAAGAAGTGAAGAAAATTTCAACTTCTCTTCTGAAGATAAAAAATCCTGATTGATTCCGAGTTCTCTCAATAAAGTGAAGAATAGTTCAAGTTCTCTTCGTTTTTTTCTCAAAGAAAAAAAAGTTACACTATGATTGTGAATATTCGACATGAAGATAACGAGTTCCACTTTAATTCTGAGTTTTCTCAAAGAAGTGAAGAAAAGTTCAAGTTCTCTTCTGAAGATAAAAAGCTCCACTTTAATTCTGAGTTTTTTCAATAAAGTGAAGAAAAGTTCAAGTTCTCGCTTGAATTTTCACAAAGAAAAAAAAGTTACAGATCAATTCTAATTTTTTCTAGAGAAAATAAAAATGTTCCACTTCAGTTCTATTTTTTCTCAAAGAGGTGAAAAAATTTAAATATCTGTTCTAAATTTCTCTTAAAAGATAGAAAAAAGTCATACTTTGATTGTGAATATTCACCATGAAGATAAAGCATGCCACTTTAATTCAGAGTTTTCTCAAAGAAGTAAAGAAAAGTTCAAGTTCTCTTCTGAAAATTTCTCAATGAAAAGAAAAAAGTTACTGTTCAATTCTAATTTTCTCCAAAGAAAATTAAAAAAGCTTACACTTCAGTTTTGATTTTTCTGAGTGGTGAAAAAATTTAAAGTTCTATTCTAAATTTTTCTGTTGAAGATAGAAAAAAGTCACACTTTGATTGTGAATAGTTCTACTTTAATTCTGAGTTTTCTCAAAGAAGTGCAAAAATGTTCAAGTTCTCTTCAGGTTACGTGCGCGCACGTAACCTAGTCTAAATTAACCTTAAAAATTAAATAAAGCAAGCTAACTTTCTTCTCTTTCTTAAGAAAACTCAGGAGAAAACTTGAATATTTTTGCACTTCTTTGAGAAAACTCAGAATTAAAGTAGAACTATTCACAATCAAAGTATGACTTTTGTCTATCTTCAACAGAAAAATTTAGAATAGAACTTTAAATCTTTTCACCTCTGAGAAAAATCAAAACTGAAGTGTAAGCTTTTTTTATTTTCTTTCGAGAAAATTAGAATTAAACAGTAACTTTTTTCTTTTCATTGAGAAATTTTTAGAAGAGAACTTGAACTTTTCTTCACTTCTTTGTGAAAACTCTGAACTAAAGTGGTACTCTTTATCTTCATGGTGAATATTCACAATCAAAATATGACTTTTTTCTATCTTTGACGAGAAATTTAGAACAGAACTTTAAATTTTTCCCCTCTTTGAGAAAAAACAGAACTGAAGTGGAACCTTTTTATGTTCTCTAGAAAAAATTAGAATTGACTGTAACTTATTTTTTTCTTTGTGAAAATTCAGGAGAAAACTTGAACTTTTCTTCACTTTATTGAGAAAACTCAGAACTAAAGTGGAACTTTTTATCTTCAGAAGAGAACTTGAACTGTTCTTCACTTTTTTGAGAAAGCTCAGAATTAAAGTGGAACTCTTTATCTTCATGTCGAATATTCACAATCATAGTATAACTTTTTTCTTTTTTTTCTTTGAGAAAAAGCAGAAGAGAACTTGAACTTTTCTTCACTGTATTGAGAGAACTCAGAATCAAAGTGGAACTTTTTATCTTCAGAAGAGAACTTGAACTGTTCTTCACTTTTTTGAGAAAGCTCAGAATTAAAGTGGAACTCTTTATCTTCATTTCGAATATTCGCAATCAAAACATAAATTTTTCTATATTTTACGAAAAATTTAGAACAGAACTTTAAATTATTTTTTTTCATCTCTTTGAGAAAAATCAGAACTGGATTGGAATTTTTTATTTTCTCTTGAAAAAATAGAATTGATCTGTAACTTATTTCTTTTCATCGAGAAAACTCAGAATAGAATTTGAACTTTTCTTCACTTCGTTGAAAAAACTTAGAATTAAACTTAGAATTAGATTTAAAGAATTAAAGAACCATGTGTCCATACATGGTTCTTTTTGCGTATATTATGAGTCACCCTGATATTTTTGTGACAAAATGTGCCCTGGGAGGCTGGGTAAGAGCTCAGACAAACCATTCAGGGGATTGGACACTTCCTCAAAGGCAGGGAGCAACCGAGCCGGTACCTTAGCAAATGGAGAGTGGATAGCATAAAATCCACACTTGAAAATTACTGCTTTGCGCAACAAAAATTAAATTATAAATATAACAGCGAAAAAAGTTAATGTTGAGCTGCTTACCAAAAAACGGCCCTTCGTCCATCAAAGACGGTCCCTCCTCCCCTGGAGTCCTCTCCCCTCATTTTCTCTTAAATTGCACTTGTTATTGTTCTTTATTTTATTCTTTTGTAACCTATTTCATGTTTTTCCCATTTGCATTGTCCTGTCTGAAAACGATCTATTTCTTTAGCGATTATTAATGTGTTCTACATTTGCACCTAATTACAACCTCACTACTTGATTTTTAAGGATTGTTCTGAATTTCCCCATTAAAATTCTTTTCTTGCCATCTATATCTCTATTAGTGTCAACTTTTTAATATACTAGAATGTTAGAACATATTTTATAATGACAAAACTGCTCGATTGGTATTTGTGTATTATACCGAACACAATTGGGAAGTAAAACTAGGTCAACTCACAAAGTCATCTTGACATCAATGGCTCTATCACTTTCAACTTTTCAGCATACTCCATTGCTAAAAACAATATTTTATATCATCCACACCCCATATTGTGTACATGTGTATCATAATGACCACAGAGTTTCACCCCAAATCATCCTCAAAAATGTCAATTAGTTTGTTTCTCCCAAATAATCCCTAAAATGTCGATTAATTTATTTCGCCCAAATAATCCTCTAAACGTAATTCCTGAATGTTCCTTTTGTTTTGGCATCCCTGCGCTGTCATATTTGAAATTCTCAGGAAACCATTTCCCGCGTTAAATATATTCAATCTGTCTTGATCTCGTTTGAATTTCTGAAAATATATCTAAGGTGTTCCTAGTTACACTATTAAGGCGAAAAAATATTATTAATATTTATCTCTCAGACAAAGACCAGAGAAGCCATATTTAAAAATGGAATTGTCTAACTTGATTTCCATCATGCCCTAGTACATAAATCTATCTAAAAATTTCTTAGAAACAATAGGTCGTACCGTTAGTGGATCAATACCATTGTCCCGTTAGTATTCAGTGCGTATGTGCATTTTCCCCGCAGTATTTCCAAATTGCCTGATTTGCTTAGAAAGAGGTACTTTTAAAGTACTTAATAGTACCTTTCTTACCTGGCAATGATGTAAACTTTGCCCTGTATTCAATAGGCATAGAAACATCAAACAAGTTGACCAACAAACAGAACAGAACTATGAAACATCAAATCACCATCAAACAACAAACGATATAAGCATCAAACAGGTCTAGAAAGAGGCACGTAATCTTTTTCGCCCAGGGATTCTAGCCCTCTGATTGGTCTATAAATAACACTTTTACCAAGGACATTAAATCTCGTCCCAAGTTTTACCAAGGACATTAAATCTCTTCCAGGCTTTTACCAAGCACATTAAATCTCTTCTCGTATAGGATAATGGGTTCCTACTTGGGTGTCGGAGGAGGGGTTTCGGAGGAAGATTCTTCCATGGAGGATGTTTCCTTGGGGGAAAGGACATTTCTATGAAGAGGGTGCCGGATTTTCCAGCATTATTTAAAAAACGATCAGAAATTAAATGAAAAAACTAGTTTTTTCAACTGAAAGTAAAGAGCAACATTAAAACTTAAAACAAACAGAAATTATTACGTATATGAGGGGATTCGCCCCCTAGTCAATACCTCACCCTTTTCGATAAAGTTTTTTTTTTAGTACTTTCAAAAGATCTATCTATTCTAATTAACCGGCCTTTGTGATTCAGGGGTTTGTGATTCGAACAAAATTCGAAATTTAGCGTAAAGAGCAAGGTATCGACCTGGGGGAAAAATCCCTAATATACGTAATAAAACATACAAATATATAAGTTCGTTACGTAAGTTAATTCGTGAGTTACGTCAGAACAAAATTTCGAGAAAGCTATTTACCCAAAAAAGTAAAATTAATATGCAAATTTCGTTTTAATTATTCATGTATGGTGAGCCAAAATCAAAGCTGCATCAATCCAAAAACATTCAGAAATGAAATAAAAAAAGTTTTTTAACTGAAAGTAAGGAGTGACATTAAAACTTAAAACAAACAGAAATTATTTCGTATATGAAAGGGGCTGTCCCCTCGTCAGTACCTCACTCTTTACGCTAAAGTTTGAATCTGTCACACAACTTTATTTTTTTAAACAATAAAAAACTTCAGCGTAAAGAGCGAGGTGTTGAGGAGGGGACAGCCCCTTTCATATACGGAATAATTTCTGTTCGTTTTAAGTTTTAATGTCGCTCCTTACTTTCAGTTAAAAAAACTTGTTTTTTTAATTTTATTTTAGGAAAGGGTGGTATGTTGTATCATTGGTCCCCAAATAGGCTTAGGGTATTGAACTGAAACCTTCAGGAGATTTAATTATAGTAAAGATCGATATGGGTACAATGTATTATTATTATTATTATATTTTTTTCGTTTAGACCAGGGTACTTCGTATCGATGGAGTTGTCGTAGAGACTTCGAAAAGGGCTCATTCGATTGAAAATAGAAAGGACTAATGCCCTTTTTAATCGTCGAAAGTGATTGTAGGGCAACTAATCCCCCTCCCACGCCCACCCTCTCGCTTGCCCATTATGTTTAAAAATTAAATGTTGGCTTATAGTAGGAGAAAAATAAGTTTTGACCAGAAAAAAAATTGGTACAGAATTGGTTTCTTCACCATCCGGACCGGAAAAAATGCTTAACAACATATCAAAAATCTAAATCTCTAGCTCGATGCTAAATTGTTTTTTTTAATGTTTTTTATTTATTTCCTCAAAAACCGGGAAAAAAAATTAAAAACGTAAACTATAATGTTTTACACATCTTTTTAGATCAGCTTTTTGCTCTGAATTCATTTCTGATACTCATTTTGTTACCTGACCAAAAGAAATATATTTATCAGCAAAAAAAAATTGGGAAAAAAACTGTGTCTTTGAGGAAAAAACTCTTACCAGCGTTTATCAAGGTCTACTACGGAATAAGTTGGTCATTCTTGTAGTCTATTTGGCTATGTAAACGAAAGGCTTAGAAAAAAAGACTAAACAACAATAAACAGGAATGACGAAACACCTCAGCGCCAAACACATGAGACAAGGTAGGTTCTAACTTAATGTGTTCAGAGAAAAGCTTTTATCTTATTTTTCAAATATATAAAAATTGCACATCATCAAAATGTAGGAAGGTTTCCCGTTTCATGATGTATTTGGTTAGAGGAAACTGACTCCATGAATCCATTCCAGCTCGGCCTTGGGACATTCAGGAACCCGGTAGCTAGCCAGAGCTGATCGAGTGAGGCATACGGGTCGTTGAAATTTTTGCCAGGGATCTTCTCATATTGCACCTTTGAAAGCACTGTCTCACTTAAGCGGTAAGGGTAGATGGGAATTTTTCCTTTTTGGGCTACTTCATCTAATGAAACTTCAACTCTCGGAATGCGCGATCGGCTGTTAATGAGAGGAGGCGTGACTGTTGCTAGCAGAGCCATCCCATGGGAAGTGTTTCTTCCGTCCATCGTGCAAACATCGTGATCTGCATTATCAGCTACATGCTGCACAGCATGTGCGGAGGTAACTCCTGCAAGGCTAGATTTTATCATGGACTGATGCACAGCGTTTAAATTTCTGGACTTCAGCATAGGAGGAGCAGAATTCATGGCTGTGTAAAGTGTCAATAAGAAATCTGGACTTGAAATGGTGATCCAGTTGCACTGCTAAGCCTAGTTGCAGTAGACAAATGAGGGCACGCGGGTGAGCTGCTTGAACGATGGAATTGCCAATGGCAAGCACTTTGAAAGAAATATTGGTTCCAACGAATATTTCATCTAAGAACACCATTAGGCTATCAGGTAGAGAGCCTTCCGGCTGTTCTCCAGAAGAAATCTGCTTTGCAGTCATATATGATTCCTTCTGTGCTGGCAGTCCTTTGATATCACTTTTGATAATCTTTGCTGCTGCTCTAATAAGCTTGATTTTCTCACTCTCTTCGTTATCGGTTTTGTCCAAGTAATAAAAATTCTGGAGTATCACTGATGCTTTATCTTTGACTGTCACCACGTCAGCCTTACCGTCAATAGTTGCAAATACTAGCTGGTCACTGAAATATTCCAGAAGCTTGCTCTTCAAGTACTTGTTAGAGTACGTGTACCGTGAGCAAAATGCGATATATTTAAAATACAAAAATAAAGTTCCTTCTTTCTAAAGATAATTCTGACTTCCTCTAATTAACTTAAATCTAGTTTCAAAAAAGATAAGTCCTTAATCAGCAAAGAGAAAAATTGCATCTTAGCATCAGACAAAGAACGGCGCTATCCAGCTTTAAATTTCGCCGAGAAGAGTGGTAATAAAAAAACTACAAAATACAATGTTTTCGCAGGAAGTCTTAAGTGATAAGAGTGTGTGAACGTCTAAATCATCAAAAACATTTAAGACAGATTATTGGATGAAGGGTTCGCATCCTTGGGCCACTTGAGCCAATTGTGAGCCAGTTCTTACAGCGCAGGACAAAAAAAAACTACGTTTGATAGTGGGGTAAAAGTGCTTTTTGAAAGTATTCGAAAATCAGATTCAGGATCATTTAGAGCAGAATTATACTGGCATTCAGGCATTGCGATTCAAGTTATTATGCAGTCATTGTAGAGACTTGGTTATTATTGCCGTCATCTGAAGTGACCCATTGCTGTACACCTAAACATGTAAGTCTCAATAAAACCATTGCTTTTCTATTTTGTGTTTATTTTATTTTATATGTCTGTATCCAGCCACACGACAGGTAGCTAGTTCACATATCTCCAAGGTACGTTCCCAGGGATCTGATCTCCAGATAGCTCGAGGAAAAGAGGTTGCATTCATTTATTTATTTTATTTTCTCGCTTTCGGCGATAGGCGCGATCGGTACACAGCTTTTAATCATAATATTACATATGGCACAGTCCTTGGCGCTATAAGTGGCGCTATCGGGGAACTTATAAGGTATAAGTTTACAGCTTCAAAGTACAATTTTGGACTTGACGCGATCAATATTTATTACCGCAATTAAGCCCCGTCCTTTCTTTTATAGCCACAATCACCTTTAATCGCTACAAATTGCGCGGTCGGAAATTAGAGGAAAACTTGCGAACTAGTTAGGCTATAAACCTTGCAATTTAAATTTCATCATTGGAACGATACAGACATATGAGAAAAGTGATTAGACCTATTGCCGCTAAGCTATTACAGGGAAACCCTTTAGAATATCTCATAGGAGATAATAGCCTCCCCCAAAATAGGTTAAATGAATTAATAAATGTATTTTGAGTTGACTCAAACGCAAAAAAAAATGCCGGACGACCTGAGCTATTTATTAATGGCGCAGAAGTTGGTCGCGAAAAATATAGAAATAGCAAAGTCTATCCCTCAGTGCAGTGGTCAATCAGATATTGACGAATTTAATATCCAATTGGCCCAGTTTGTAGAACTAACAAAAAAAGAGCTATAAACGTTAGTCGACATGCTTCTACTACGATCAAAAGGCCAGGCCTTAACCTTTCTGAAGCAGATTGAACATACTATAGGCGACGACTCCACCTTGCCAATAAATACGGTGGACAAATTGTTAAAAGCATTTAAAGATAGATTTATCGAAACCAGTTCCATAAATAAATTAAAACACGGAATGGTGTGCTTTGATTATTCACAAAATATAAGAGAATATCTTGATAATATACGCATTTCGGTAGAGGCAAAATACGGAAGAGGTTCAGGACAACTGTATGAAAAAGTCATACTAAATACCTTTTGCAAGGGCTACCCCCAAAACTATATAGAATGGTAATATCCAAAAATATTCAGACGTTGAATCTTGCAGTTCAGGAGGTAGATCGATTGATCGAAGTCGACACGATGGTCGCAAATCACAGTAAAGCAAAAATAAATAGCTTAGGCGATTCAAACGCGAACCTAATCTTCAAGGGCGATCAGGCATCTCCCAATTTCTTTTCAAGGGATAACTCCCCAGTGCCACAAAGAAATAAAACGCAAGAACCCGCGAGGCAGAAAACAGCACGTTTTCAGCCCGTCAAACAATCTAATTATGAAAATAACCATACAATAATAAGATGCTATATTTGCAATCGACCTGGACACATCGCAAGAGAGTGCCGTTATGTCCCCAATAACACACCAAGAATTGTTGTCGGCAGTAGGCAAAATTATGGTAACCATTTGTTCGGAAGAACAAATTTTAGCGCCGGTGGTGCGCTAGGCTATAGCCAGGGAAGATTGCGCCAATCAGTACCTTACAACGCGTACAAACCAAATTTTTATACCCCTCCCCCAATAGACAAATAAATTACCGATTTGAAAACCCAAATAATCGCCAAAGCCAATATAATGCGAGAATGCTATATAGAAATCACGAAAATTTGCCGACGGGAAATGAAAATTTTGCAAGCGAACGGCATTGGCAGTCAGCGCCAGCAAGCGGCACTGACGCAAGACATCCAAGTTACCATAATAATATATGGCGAAGGCAGACAGATGTAAATCAATTAGATATGCCTACGGAACCTCATATGTCTGAATATCTATTACAGGCACCGATGCATGAAATAAATCCTCAGGAAAACGTTTCAGGCCCCTCAGAAATATAAATTGAACCCAGAGGGTGCCCAGAATATTTAATAGGTCCAAAACAATGGTAGTGCCGTCTTGTAGTGATAATAATAATAGGTTACCTATATTTAATGACTTTTGTGTGGCAAATTTTTACTTTAAGGCTTTGATTGACTCTGGTGCTACTGCGAATATTATAAACTCATTCGTATTTGATATGTTGCCTCCCCATATTAGACAACAAAGAAATTTTAATAATCTCAATCTAACTAGCGTGACAGGACATAAATTGGACGCAAGAGGTTCAATCCGCCTAAAGGTAAAAAGGGACAATAGGATCTTTCCGAAAAATTTTATAATATGCGATAACTTTCCGTATGAAGCAATTATAGGTGCAAATTTTTTAAGGTCTAATAGAGTACTATTAGACATAGCGAACGAGAGGCTTGTCTACCCGGCTAAGGTAGGGGAAGAAATTGCTACCTTAAGAAATTGTAACAGAGGTTACGAAGACAACGTAACAGTAAACAAAATTTCTGGTGTATAATGTCGCAATATTTTGAACCTCATGTCTCGCAAAAAGGACATGGCATAGTTAGAAATTTGTTCAATTATTCTGAGAAACATTGCAGAGATGAAGTAAATTTAAATAATAAGTGTATTGAATCTGCGAAAATAAAAATGGGAGATATGCGACAGTATAGATCAAACGAAATTAAGAAAATAACGGAATTATGGAAAAATATAGTAAACCGAGTGTGACGCCGCAAGATGTCGCAATGGCGCAGCATAGCGCCAGTATGAATCTAATAAACAATGAAAATAAAGAGAAATATTACGGATTCGCTATAAGGAAAACAAAAGTCCCTCCCAAAACGATACAAAAAATTCAAATATCACAGATGATTGAACCAGTGGTTAGCAAATCCGAAATATGGTTTGCGACCCATCAAATGAAATTCCGGAAAATAAACTATGTGAGGAACAGATTATATCTTACGACAAAGGAGAAGGTTTTATTTGGGTAACTAATAACCACGAAAATGATACAATTACAACAAAAAAGGGGATGTGTTTAGTTCAAATCCAGGTTTTATCGGAGAATGATTTAAATAGATGGGAAAATTCGAAAGAAACCTAGTTAACGGCATTAAAACATCAAACAACAAATATCCTTTAACTAAATCGCAATTTTTAAACAAATTTAATATGGATCATATTACGGACTTGGAACTTAAGGAAAAATTATGCGAATTATTATGGAATTTTAAAGATGTATTTTCCGCATCTGAAGATGACATCGGACTGATACCATTTTATGAACACTCAATTTTAACGACTGGTAATCCCGTAGCAAAACATCCATATCGTGTGCCATATAAGCACAAAGAATGGTTAAAAAATAAAATTCATGAATTAGAAAAAAATGAAATTATACGCCCAAGTACAAGTCCGTATAGTGCACCAGTGATCTTAGTACCAAAGAAGAATGGTGACCTTAGACTTGCGGTAGACTATAGAGCCCTCAACAAGAAAGTAGTTAGCGATAAATTTCCTTTACCAAGAATAGATGAAATTCTTGACTCTATTTTAAGCAAAAACAAAATTTTTACTTCTTTGGACCTTACCCAAGGCTACCACCAAGTGATAATAGCCGAAAAATATGTCCATAAAACTGCATTTTCAACATCTGAATGTGGTTCATATGAATACTTAAGGGTACCTTTTGGACTTAAAACAAGTTCAAGCGCGCTATGTAGACCCCTATTACACCAGTTAAGAGGATTAAAGAATATAATTCATTTTGTTGATGATGTCATATGCGTGGGAGAAAACACTGAACAACACTTAGCAACATTAGCTAAGGTGTTCGAGAAGTTCAGACAGGGCAATTTAAAATGCCGGCCTGAGAAAGTAAATTTATTTCAACCCAAAATTAAATTTTTAGGAGTAGTAGTAACACAAGGAGAGATATCCCCAGACCCTGATAAAATAAAATGTGTTGAAAACCTCAAACCCCCAGAACTATGAAAGAATTAAGGGAATTTTAGGTCTTACTGGCTACTTTAGAGAATTCGTGCGCAATTACGCCCAAATTACAAAACCCCTCACGGAATTAACTAAAGGAACTCCCAAAATGTTACCTGGTCCCAGGAAGCTCAAACTTCCCTAGACCGTCTCAAAAAGGCGCTCACTTCTGAACCAATATTATCACTTCCTGATTTCGAAAACGGACAATTTGTGGTCACAACCGATGCTAGTTCAAAAGCCATTGGGGCTATTCTTTCGCAAATAATTCCCATAGGAAACCTTGATCCTTTACAAGGACCTTCTAATCAAAAAAAAATAGAAAAAGTTATATGCTATTCGAGTAGAACTTTATCAAAAGGCGAAAGTAGTTATTCCGCCACAAACTTAGAATTATTATCTATAATCCACCACTTGGACAAATTTATACACTATTTAATTGGTAGAAAATTTATACTACGATCAGACCATAAAAGCTTGCAGTACTTGCGCACACTTAAAAACCCCACGGGCATTCTAGCTAGATAGATTACGAAAATCCAAGACCTAGATTACGAATTTGAACATTTAAAAGGTAAAAAAACGCAGCTTGTGACTTTTTGAGTATATACCCAGAAAATATTCCGTCGCAAGCTGAGGAAAGTGAAGTTAACGCTATCAATGCTAAGAACAAACATGAATGTAAGAAAAACAAAGTCAAAGACACAGTAAAGGAAAATAAGGTTAACTATTGTCCCTTGTCTTTAGAAAATATAAAAAGAAAGCAAAAAAAAGGACGAAATGTGTTCAGCGCTTATTAATTATTTTGTGAATGACAATGCGTTACCGGATAAATTCAAAACTCTTAGAAAAGAGATAGATAATTTTTACTATGATCTTGAGGAAGAAATACTATGTAGAATCGTTACTGTGTAGAAGAGACAAATAGAAACCAAACCTCAATAATACCTGTATTACCACAAAACTTAATAATACCTGCCTTCAAATATTTTCATTCAGATATAGGTGGACACTTAGGAGTAACGAAAACTTTCCATAAATTAAAACAATATTTTTACTTGCCGTCGGCAATAACAAAACTTAAAGAGTTTGTAAGTACATGCGAAGCGTGTAACTTAAGAAAAATCCCACAAGCTTATCCTAATCCTCCAATGGGAAGGGTCTCGGTAGCAAAGTACCCCTTCGATATTATCTCATTTGACTTATACGGAACCAGCAGAGGCTTGCCAGTTTCCAGCAGAGGCCATACTTGTATTCTTTCGGTTATAGATCACTTTTCTGGATTTACTTTTGCAAAGCATTAAAAAATCAAGGTGCTTACGCCACCAGTAAGGCGTTAGCGAAACTATTTTTAAAATTTAGCATTCCAAATAAGGTTTTAAGTGACAATGGAAGCAATTTTGTTTCAAAAGTAACAAAAGACTTAATGAGTTTTCTTAATATAGAGAAAATGGTGACAGCTCCGTACCACCCACAAGCTAATGGTAAAATAGAAAATAGGCATAAAATATTTTCGAACGTATTAAGTATTTATACAAAAGACAATAGGAACGACTGGGATCAATTCTTACCTTATTTAACTAACGTAATCAACACTGCTTATTCAGAAACAACTAAAGATAATCCATTTTATTTACTTTTTGGTCGTCATTTTAGAATCCCGTATAATGAGATTATTGAATCTCGGCAATATTATAATAACTCGGAGGATTACAAACAAGAATTCATAAATAGGATGAGCAAAACTTATAAAATAGTTAGGCAAGAGTTGTGTAAAATAAACTAAGAGCTAAGAAACCAACCCAAAGTCAAGGGGAGTATAGATTTCAAAGTAGGAGACTGTGTCTACCTAAAGAACGAGGCAAAAACGGAAGGAAAAAAACTTTCCAACAAATATTCTGGACCGTACAGAATAGTCAAAAAGTACGATAACGATTATACTTTTAAAATGGAAAACCCCGATAGTGGAAGAACTTACAAGGCGCATGTTAGCCGAATAAAAAGAGCCAAATTTCCAGAGAGATGGGTATCACATCCCTCCTCTACTGATTCGTCAGATGCAGAAAATGAGCCCCCTAAATCAAGATTGGCAGAGCTAATACACTTTAATTTCAAGCAAGACTATATCGAGAATAAGAGCGATGAGGAAAACTTCGAAGAATTTTTAGCTATGAAAAATCTAGTTATTCCAAAGAAAAGATCCCTAATACCAGTAAGAATAAAAACGCCAAAAGGCTCAAAAAGTTCATCATCAGAGAGCGCGGGAGAATTGGATTGTACAATATCTCCAAAAACCCAATTTTTCCCCGATAGAATTTCGACCCCTTGTCCCCCCAAAAGATTTCCAGACGATATGGTTTCCCCTGCAACACCAATAGAAAGGCCCCTGTCATTGCAGGAAGAATTAAACAGAGCTGTAGAAACCCCCAGTATTACTGTAAAGAAAACTCCCCCCAAAGATTCAACTAAAACAAACCTGCGAGAAGCTATAGATTTAATAAATTTCCCCATAAAAACGAGTCAAAGTACATTGCCCGAGAATAAAACTCCCAAGGATGACCATCAAGGACAATATCATGATATAACTGTGTCCAAGGTCAAGCCTAAACAGTGGACTTCATGGAGGGAAACCCTAGTGCAAAAAATGCCCCATCCCCCTGAGGACATGGCATTCAAACAGTGGAGGAACCCCGCAAAAACTCTTGATTCCTCCCAAAGCTCTCAAGAATCTTTCAAATCTCCCGAGTTGAAAACTCAAGGCGAGGACTTAGGGAATAAACCTTCTACTTCCAGAGGAGTAGAAATTTACGAAGGAAAGGGAGGTGATACCTCAAAAATACAAGTTGCAACTTCTAAAATTTATGATACAGAATCATCGGAAACTAGTTCCGAAGAGTCTGACGGCGAATCAGACCATATAGTAGTTAAAGAAATAGGGAAATCAAGACCGACTTCAGCAGCCGCACACGCGAAGGAAAAAAAATTAAAAGGGCAAGAATTTTTGAAAAAACAACACAAAAAGTTTGATCTTAATTCGCTAGAAAAACCGAAAAGGAAAAAACCGCAAGAAGTCGAGGAGAAAGTAACGACACAATCGGGTAGAACGGTTAAAAAACCCGATAGATGGAATTACACTTAATCAGTATAGGATTAAAAGATTTTAATGGATAGGCGTCATAAAGGAACAATAATTTAAAAACTTTTAATTTAAAAATAAAAATTATACAATTATAAAAATGCTGTAGAGAAATTTTGTCCAATATATATCAATTCCCGAAAAGAAATTCTAATTAAATAGTAACACTGCATATAATTAATTCGAATAATTCCCTTTATTATAAAAAATCTACCCGTACCATTCCAGTACGATGTATCCAGTCCAACTGAAAGAAATCATGATAGGAAGTACTAAGCGAGAAATATTCATACACCTTAGAAATGATCTTTGGTTATTTTCTGTTCCAAGAGAAACTGTTGTAACTTTGTCTTGTTATAATAATACAGAAAGAATAGACCCAAGTTACAAAACAGAATTACTGTTACAAAATGTGGGTACGATAACCATAAGACAAGGGTGTCGACTCGTAACTAAAGAGGCAACTGTTCGAACGCCGTTAATTACCACGAGCACAAAAATAATAAGTCCCAAAATAACCAACTTCAAGGCAATTAACCTGTCGTACACTATTCCCAATAGAGAAAACGAGGAAATGAAAACCTCGATATGGTCCAAAATAGAAAAGAATAAAGAGAAAATAAAGCTTACAAAAATAAGAGAAGCATTAGATTCCCAGATTCCCCTATTTACAAATGAAGACCAGAGATTAACGTATGTGGATAATAGATACGGATTGTTCTCAACCAATTTCTGGTGGAACATGCTACTGGCCGTATGTTTCGTATTCGCAACTTACCTGACCATAAGAACCCTATTGACTTGTAATTACGTAAAGATTCTGAGACTAAGAAGGCGAAAACCAAGAGAAGAACACGGGGAAGCGGCTGAAATGCAGAGGTTAAACCTGGAACCCCATGAGAACTTCTAAGCCAAGAAAAAGGGAAGACATGAGAAAACGAGTAGGTATAGAGGTCTCCACTCGTCCTTGCTATGTCTTGTTCCCTCATTGTAAGGTTGTATACGTAAAACCGTGTGGTTATGACGCTGCAACATAGGTTCCTTAAACAGCACGGAAGTGCGTGAACAATGCAGGCATGAAATATGTTGTAAAATTAGACCTCAAACTTAATAATGTAGAGTAAATTATGTTTATTTAATAAGTATTTAAGAATTAAATAAGCCCTTTATCGTTGTTTCCTTTCTCAAAACAAATTTGAAGACATCTCTGTTTTAGATTTCCCAATGGGAATTATGTCGCTTTATTATAACCAACGTTATATAGTAATATCAGTGTATCTTTTTATATTATCTTGTAGGGTAATCTTCACCCTAAAACGCACCCAGTCGTATTGTTTACTATGTATTAAGACTACTTGATTTTAAAGAACGTATGATTCTGCCTCGTTATTTTTATTACAGGAAGTGGATTGACATATTGGATATCGATCATTACAATGAATTGTCTAGTGCAGATACAACCTAGTAGCATCTATTTTCATCATACCTGAACCAACGAAGAGTACTCACCATAGACTCCAGCCAATTTCCATCCCAGCTACGTCTACGAAAATTACAGTTACCTTTTGATCGTTGTTTCCGTGACCATGAACCATATTACGTATCAGGTAACATTATATTTGAATCTCAGTATCCAGTGCATTATCGAACTATATAATCACATAAATTCTGAGAACCCCATTGATCAGTACAAGATATAAGTACATAAATATCGCCTTTGATAATCATTATGGACCCATATACCATATGACCGTATAGTTATGATTTTTGATGACACCAAACACTATTTATGTGTCACAGACTTACGTGTCGAATCCCTTTCGACCATCTCTCGGAACCCTTCCTATCCCCTCTGTGTGGAAAGTTCATATCTCTGTTATCCCATAAATGTTACGATATAATTTCTGAAAAATGGACCTGGAAACCAAAATTAACCCCAGTGACCAACCCCTCAGTGACAATATGCCCCTCCCACAAGTTAAAGACAATATGTTGAAGGAGTCACTATAGTTTGATGTTTACCTGTTCCAAATCCAAACTTCAATTCCCCCGTGATTAACCTAGGAATCACCGCAAAGGTTAATAGATGCAAGCCATGAGCTAACAATTTTATAAGAGACACAAATAAACAATTCCATACGAGAAAACATTCTCTACGTGCCTCAAAATATCCCAAAAATGATATGCTGAGAAGAAAATAAACGCACTCCCAGTGTTCGACCCCTTAATGGTAAGGCACCCTATGAATTATCAAAAAGCAGGTGAGAATGAACTCTGATAGCATATTCCCACAGCTGTAGTTGGAAGCATCATTTCCTATTTGACAATTAGAGAAAGCTTGTCGTGTGAATACAATCAGGCTCGAACTCTTCCATGAAGAAACTATATTGTAAGTGCTTTAAAAATATTGCCAAGACGAAAAGAGTGAAGGACAATAATTTACAACAGAAGGATTGAGTACGCTAAAGACTCAAATGGTGATGAAATAGATGTGAATTTACATATGTTACTTCTTAATAACTTTGATAACTCAAAAATCTCAATATCCTATCATTAACGCTGCGTGGCAAACATCCCCAGTGAAAGTGTTTTAATGTTACCAGTGAACATGGTAAACCCAATATTGTGTGTTTTAAATCGTTCTTGTATGTAGTGTTAGATGTCCAGATAGAGTTATGTGTAGCGTTGTCTAGCTATTCATTTAACGTAGCGTAGATAGAAAGTAGTGTGCCATATAGACAGCAAAATCAAAAAAAAAGCCTTGTAAAAAGTGAATTCAAAAAAATCTTATGTGAAGGTAGAATAGCCCCAACCTTGTTGGAAATGTAAAAGTAATCAGTGTTAGATGTAGAAAAAAAGAAAAAAAATCTTTAGTATAGTAGCTAGCCTAGAACCATGAATAATCTTAGTCCGGTAGACGAATTTAGAAAGGGATGTAGAATAAAATAAGAAACGTAATAGAGAAAATGTTTAGCACTCCTGATTAAGTCATGACATAAATATAAAATAATTATGTAGAAGAAATAGTTAATAAATCCCGAACATTTCAAAAGCCCAAAGGTAAGCAAGTCATAATGACGGGACGTCATTAAATAATGGGAAGGGTAATATGTACCGTGAGCAAAATGCGATATATTTAAAATAAAAAAAATAAAGTTCTTTCTTTCTAAAGATAATTCTGACTTCCTCTAATTAAGTTAAATCTAGTTTCAAAAAAGAAAAGTCCTTAATCAGCAAAGAGAAAAATTGCATCTTAGCATCAGACAAAGAACGGCGCTATCCAGCTTTAAATTTTGCCGAGACGAGTGGTAATAAAAAAACTACAAAATACAATGTTTTTGCAGGAAGTCTTAAGTGATAAGAGTGTGTGAACGTCTAAATCATCAAAAATATTTAAGACAGATTATTAGACGAAGGGTTCGCATCCTTGGGCCACTTGAGCCAATTGTGAGCCAGTTCTTACAGCGCAGGACAAAAAAAAACTACGTTTGATAGTGGGGTAAAAGTGGTTTTTGAAAGTATTCGAAAATGAGATTCAGGAACATTTAGAGCAGAATTATACTGGCATTCAGGCATTGCGATTCAAGTTATTATGCAGTCATTGTAGAGACATGGTTATTATTGCCGTCATTTGAAGTGACCGATTGCTGTACACCTAAACATGTAAGTCTCAATAAAACCATTGCTTTTCTATTTTGTGTTTATTTTATTTTATATGTCTGTATCCAGCCACACGACAGGTAGCTAGTTCGCATATCTCCAAGGTAAGTTCCCAGGGATCTGATCTCCAGATAGCTCGAGGAAAAGAGGTTGCATTCATTTATTTATTTTATTTTCTCGCTTTCGGCGAGAGGCGCGATCGGTACACCGCTTTTAATCATAATATTACATATGGCACAGTCCTTGGCGCTATAAGTGGCGCTGTCGGGGAGCTTATAAGGTATAAGTTCACAGCTTCAAAGTACAATTTTGGACTTGACGCGATCAATATTTATTACCGCAATTAAGCCCTGTCCTTTCTTTTATAGCCACAATCACCATTAATCGCTACAAAGTTCAAGGTCTGTCCCATTCAAAAGCTCTCCCATTTTAACAACAAGTTCACTGACTGTATACTGTTCTTCGTCATTTTCTTCCAAAAAAGTAGCCAGCTTCAAAAACGCCTGATATCTTTCATCGTGACCTGGCCTCCCCCTTTTTGGACGTTTTTTATCTGGCTCAGTATCGTCGAGTATTCCAAAAAGTTCTTGCGTCGCAAATCTGGCTGGAAGGCTCTTATTTAATCGAAACATAGAAGAACAGGCTGCGTGATAAATGGCGTCAACTGCGTGCAGGTCTGACACTGCACATATTCGGCGGAAAACGTATTTGACCAATCATCATCACGGCTTTTGCACACTGCCTTTATACTCTCTTAAAAGTCTTTAGTCCGAACCTTGTACCACTCGTGTCCTTTTCTGTGGGTAGTGTTGAGATTTATCCTTGTTATGCAGAAAAAGCAACACTCTTGGAAGTTGAAACTTGGAGTCCGTGATCGGAGTACCACTTTTTCTGCTTCCGTCTTTTCTTGCAAGGTTCGTCGTCTCTCATTCTCAATTTTCGACAGGTATATTTTGTTTGTGAAAGTCTTTCTGCAAGCAACATGGACTTGGTTACCTGCCTCGACAGAGATGCTGGTACCTCTCGTTTTGCTAGCTTCATTGATCGCCGTAGCTCCTTTTTCTGCCAGGACCGACGATTCTGAGGTGTCTATTGAACGTTCACAAAGGGGACGTAAAACTGCGGTCTCAGCCATCTAAAAAAGAGAACTGGGAATAAGTGAGTATAAGTAGTATAAGTATAAGTAGTATAAGTAATAAGTGAGTATAAGTATGGGAATAAGTAGAGCTGTCGGTGAATGTTACAACGAAAACCCTGATTCTGAACCGAAAAATCTGTAGCTAAACCCTCCCCTGTTCAGATAGGTTACTAAAATAAATGAACTGTCAATCTTATTGAGGGCCGGCGTCGAGTATCATGGGTGCTTTAAGGATTCTTGACCAGGGAAATCGGACAGTCACATCCGCGAAAGGGACCGGCGATAGTCGATAGTACTCTCGCTTCCACAAGAGAAATAGCTTTTTCTTTCCACCTAGCGGCGTCGACCGTGCTGCACTCTAGCGACTTGTTTGCTGTACTTAAGTTTTCTTCAGACAGATGGCGCTGATAAAATATGTGTCAGAAAAGAGAGGTGGGACGAGCGTAGAGTCTTCTTTCCTTTCTATATTTCCTTCCTCCGATTCCTTTCCGCTTCCTAGTAGTTACGTTACAAAAGCTTCGGCAAGAAAAATAAACAAAAACGCACCTGTGTTAAATCTCTGCTCGGACTCCAAAATAATTTCCCTCTGAGGAGTTTTTTTGCAGTTAGGTGGCTCTACAAGGCTCAGCAGACTGAAGCAACTTTTAAAAGAGTGTAAGATCAAGGCAAGGTGTAACAGAAAGTGAATATCAGAAGGGACTTTCCAGCTGGTTGAAAATGTCGTCACCAATAAAGCTCGGTAGGAAAAGAAATGGATTCGGAACGCCGGTAGGCTATTTGTTCAGATGGGGAAAAATGAACCGAAAATTCGTGCTCCTCTTCGAAAAATACCCCGTGATCGTGTGTCGCTTGATTTTTTTTTTTTTTTTAGTTCATACAAAAACAAAAACAAAACATAAAAAAGAATTAAATGATTAAACGTGATGTTTCTGTCTAATAAAAGAGCACAAAAACAATCGTTTCTTAAAAGGGAAACAATCAATAAACTACTTTTCTTTTCACGGTTCCTCATTCTCGGATTCTGGAAATATCTAAAAAATAGGCGCAAAAAACGTGAAAAAAGGGAATTTCGCAACGGGATGGAGATTTAGATTTTTGATATGTTGTAGAACTCTCTTTTCTGAACACAGTGGTGCAAAAATAGTTTCTGTACCAATTTTTTCCTGGTTCGACCATTTTTTTCCGTATCTTTCCCCTACTATTAAGATGAAATCAAAAAACACTGTGTTAATGCTAATTCCCAATAAGGCATTTCAGCAGTATCCCAAGAAAGACTGAGGGTATTATGTTCAAGCTTTCGGGGCTACTTCTGCTCTTATGTTCAAACTTTCGAGGCTACCTCTGCTCTCAGTCGTTCTTGGAAAACTGCTGAGATTCAAACTTTCGGGGCTACTTCTACTCTTATGTTCAAACTTTCGGGGCTACTTCTGCTCTTAAAAGTTAACCAAATCAAAGTAGCGTAAGTGTATCCAAGCTATCAAAGAAAGTAAATAGATTTTTTTGGCAAATTGTATCAAGTTTTCTATTTCAGATCAACTAGAGGAGGGATGAAACTAAATTAAACACTACTATTTGTGTCCAGATTTTTAAAAGGGAGTGTATTGTTAAAAATTGCTGAGAAGTTTTCTCCAGCATATAAATAGCAGGCTAAACTATAAAGTCTTAAAAAAAGAAAACATTTAAAGTATTATTTTCTTTTTCCCTGAAAATACTATGTAAATATAAAACGAACAGAAACTAATTAAAAAAAAAATTTTCCACAAAATAAGTTTTTCAAAGAAAAGTAAAGAACTCCATTAACCCAAAAATGAGCAAAATAAAATCAGAACATAACTTACACTTCACTTTACTGAAAAAATACAAATGAATGTGAATTGTCAGTTTAATATATTATATTAATATATATATATATATATATATATATTATATATATATATATATATATATATATTATATATATATATATATATATATATTATATATATATAATATATATATATATATATATATATTATATATATATATATATATATATATATATATATATATATATATACTGATATTTAGTAATCAAAATGTTTAATATTATTTGATTTATTAAAGATATGAAAGTAAAAACATTTATGTTTTTTCAGTAAAGTGCAAATTATGTTCTGGTCTTGGGAAGGCATAGGGGTTGTGAGCCCTACTTATGTTAATTTCTGCTCGTTTTGAGTTTGACTCGTTTATTTATTGTAATTTCTGTTCGTTTTGGGTTTCATTTATTTATCGATTCTGATTTGTGGTAGTTTCATGCTTTTTAGATTATTTGATTTAATTTTTGCTCATTTTTGGTCTAATGGAGTTTTTTACTTTTCTTTGAAAAATTTATTTTGTGGAAAAAGTTTTTTTTAATTAATAAAAAGTGAAAACAAAAAGATTCTTTCTGAAGCAACACTATAGCGTTGCCTATAGTAAAGAGTCATAGCCTTTTTGTTCAAAATAGATTTTGAGATAGCCTTTTTGTTGAAAATAGTTCAAAGGTCAAATAGCCGTGTCTCCGGATTCGACAACCCCTCCAACTTCTAGGGCAAGAGCTGTAAGTTATGCTATTTACCCATTTTTACCATATAAGGTTTTTATGGAAGGGGTGGTGGTATAAAATTTGAAGAGGGTTCTATCGATTAGAAACTGAAAGTTCTAGTGTCGTTTTTAAGAGCCGAAAGTTATTGGAGGGCAGAAAGGCCCCCCAAACCCTTTTCTCCCCTATGCATCCTATCAAACTTTTAAGATATCTATTTTGTTCGAAATGATGTAAAAATCAAATAGCTATAGTTCAAGGATTGAAAAAGAGCCCCCTCCCCCAGAGCCCCTGGGACAAAAGCTATAAGTTATGAAAGTTACCTAGTGTTAACCTATAAAGTTTTTTCAGTGGCAGCGCTACAGTGTTGCCTAAAGTGAGCCATGCGGCTTCAATGTTTCATTATTTATTTATTTTTTTTCCTAGAGGCACTTCATATGGAAGGGGTCGTCACATAAGTAGAATGGGGGGTGTTACTCGTGACATTACCACGTGGTTTATGGTCCTAATATGGGCATAGAGTCCCTAGGGGAGATGGATTTCTGAGAACTTGATTGCGTAATCAAAGTGTGTCAATGACCTCTTTTTCCAAGGTCGATTTATTTGATGTTTCTATGTGTAATAACTCCGGGACGAAGGTTGCACATGCGCATTGAATTCTAACGGGAACAATGCTATTGATCTAGGACTCGAGGGGGAAGTGAATTTCCGAGAACTTGATTGCGTAATCGATCGTGAATGTCATGGTGTCCAGAAATAGTATTTGTTGTTGTTGCTCTAGGCAATGTTATGAGTTTCCCGGAAACAGTTAGATCACGTGTTTCCTTCTCAGCCAATCAGCGAGTCGGATACATCCTCCTTCTCAGCCAATCAGAGGCCTGCTTACATATTAGCGGCGGTGGGAATATAAGGAACGGATTTTTTGCTATAGTTTTATTAGTCTGTGAATAGAATTCAAAGGAGTGAGAAGAAGAACAGTTTTGACTTTACTCATTTGGATATATATTTGTGATGACGATGAGTGGAATGTTTACACTATTAGAAGTTGATAGTGGAGTTGATGATAATAGTACAAGAGCACCAAACATTGCGGTGGAAATTACGAAAGGATCGCGGCTTTGTCTGGAATGGGATGCAGTATATGCAAGATATGTTATATCCTTGAGCAAATTTAAAATGGAGGATCAATTATGTTTCGCCGCAAAAGTTGATATAGCACATGTGAATAGACTTCAATGTGCTTTAAGTGCATTGGTGAAACATATTGAAGACAATAAACAGTATCGTTAATTGTACATGCTCTGTATTATTGATGTTGTTGTTGTAATTATTCAATAAAATTGTTTCGAAATCGAAAATGTTCCCTTTCTTTTCTGGTTAGGGCTAACGAATCAGGGTCAGTCTAGAGTCAGCAGTCAGAGTGAAAGGATTGAAAAATGAATAAATTTGAGAAAGAGAGAATTAGATCAAATCTAGTGTTTATGGAAAAACATTTGATTTTGGATGAAGATTTTCTCGAGTTATCTCTTAAACGCAGGATATTCTCTTGTCAGGGAACACTTGACAATATAATGAGGAGTGATTCTCCCCTATTGGACTATTGTATGAAACTTTTAAAATGTGATTTAAATGCTTATACTCAATTTATTGATATATTAATTGGAACAAGGCGGAATCATATTGTGGATATACTTTTGAAAACATTGCCAATGGATTCAATGTAGATGGCTCCCCCATCATTCGAAAGAGGTAACGTTACAGAGTTACTCCTCTCTCCCCCATTTCCCTCTCATTGAATTTATCGAACGAAGAGGATCAGTTTCGTTTTAGTTGTGAGTGAGTTGACATCGGAAACCGAAAAATGTTCTATATATGTCCATTGTGCATGTACACTCTTGGCAGTTGGAATCAATGTGAGAATTGTACAATTATTGATGACTATAGTGAAAAGTGTAAATTATGTAATCCTTGTAAATTACATAGAGGCTATGCAGTACAAATTAAAGGATGTAATTCATGTCTTGAGGAGGTGTGTGACTCTCATCCTAGAGGGCACCTGTGCTCCAATTGTCACTATGATAAATGTGATCAGTGGGAGAATACTTACCCCGCTATGATTGGAAAGAATCCCAAACGTGATTTCAGTTTATTTCTACGAGATTGGTATCGTCGCGGATTTAAATTATTCTGGGAAGAGGAATCTGGTCTACGATTCAACTGTTGGGGTAACAAGATAATCTGGTTTCTACGTCATCGCTGTGATGACACTGCCTACTATGACTATAAACCAAGTGATTTTTATTTGGCAGTTACCGAATGTGATTCACCACTTGAAAACACTGTATGTGATATTGCTTCAAATAGACAGATTGAAACTCTTGAATTTCATAATATGAATGCAAATAGTATAATTGACTATACAAAGAGATATGACAAGAGTGAAGTTACATTGTACTGTAGAAAATGTGACCCTGACTTTGCAGTCAATCAAGATCAATATACAGTGAATCCAAATGATTTACCAGCATTAGTGGTTCACGATAGTTGCCTATACATCGAAGATGAAGAAATCTAAAAGTGAAGATTTAAAGACATTGTTGTATATATATATACATTTTATTAATAAACAAATTCACAAACATTTTTTAAGCACTTTACTCTTAGGGCACTGAAATCAATACTATATAGGTCTGAGAGGATATTTTCCACTAGAAAGTCATTCAGACGAGGATTGTCACTATAAATGTGGAGAAACTGCTTGTAAGTATAGCCACGACATCGGAACACAAAATATAGTAGTGCATGGAAGCCACAGCTTTTAGTCGTTAGATCCTGCACCCTCTTCCGATTTTGAATAATAGTTTTCCCACTGCTCTCAATATAGTTGCTGATGTGGGGTGTGTAGAATGTATAGGGTAGACCAAGAGGATCAAAAAATTCAATCGTCTTCATTGTTTGAAAGATGCACAGCCAATGACCCGTCAGCACAGTCGACGGACTGCTATTAACAATAATCAAGGTATTGTTGACACTTTGAATTTTTCCAAGAAAGTCCGAGGGCAGACAATAGGATTTGAACTGGGACATGTAGGGGTCCATATTAAATACACTGATTATTTGACTGGTGTTCATGGCGCCAAGTCTAGTAGAACACTGCCTTCGGGAGTGATTTCCCAATAGGTTTCATATTGGTTTAGTGAGATTAGTGCAATACTCTCAGCCAATGGGTCGGTAAATATACACTCTAAACGCACACTCCCCGTACGTACTATACTCATATCCTGTGTACCCGACAAATCCAGTACAATGATACCATGTGTTTTAGCAAACATATCTTCGGTTATACCATTTTCAAATAGTTGCGAATCATGATCTAGGGTTTGCATGGTCAACTCGTACAATGTTCTATAGGATCTATCAAAAGATAGATTGTAGAGTGGGATGCCGTTTACTTTGCACACAAGAGATGAAAGTCCAAACATCTCGAATTTATGTGGACATTCAGTCCATGATCCTATTGCACTGGCGCTTTTTACAAAGGCCAAAGCCAATTTCGAGGGGATTTCGCCATTGATAAAGGATGAATCGGTGAAGGTGCGTGAGCCCATTGCAATATGACGTTGATTGGTGATTGTATGAGGAACAAGTAGTTTAATATTGTTGCCATTGGCTCTCAGTTTTTCCACGGCCAAAGCAACAGAACTCATAACCTGCTGTTTGCGTACATGAAGTATTACTGAGGTGAGGGAGAGACTTACATCGGGATTACCAGCAAGTTCTTTTCTCAATATGAAATTGGAGGGTGCAAGCGTCAATTTTATATCCACTTTAACATTGGGAGGCAGCCATTGGGGTATATTAAATATTTCATGATATATTTTTCCAACTAGATGTAATTCACTAGTTGTAGCATTTTCAAGTGCATCTGTACTATCAGTATTAGTAATATATTCATATCCATTGGAGGCGCCTCTCAATTCCTTGTATGACTTGGGTGTCATCAGCATGAATTGCATATAGCTTGCATAGTTGGAGAGATTGTTGCTTGTGCTCACCAGCGTGCCATTGATGTAGACACTAATTTGACGAAATAAATTATGTAGTATACAATTTTCATAGGATATTCCATCGGCCCGAATTGGCATTGTATTATCGGATTTCCGGACTTTCATTTGCAAATCTATAAATGTGGACGATAAATCTATGAAGTAGTCTTCATTGGAATAAATTTGAAAGTGGATATTATCGGAGAGGGGTTGTAGTGGATAAAATTGTTCATAGTATCCATGCTTGACACTCACATCAACATTTTCGGCATTGAATAGATTCAATGAGGCGGTGATTGAAGGTTGAGAATCCTTATGCGGTAGGTAGGACATTTTAGGAGAAGAAATCTAGTTTCGATCTAACAATTTTCTTCCTGGGGCTTCTGGTTACACTACGTGTCGGCTTTTTCCTTCTTTTCTTTGACAAAAGGGATGTCTTACGTTTCCGTCCTGAGTAGAGACTGATGAGTGATGCGTTGTTTCTTGACCTTTTTAAGCCTTTACCATTCTGTTTTAATTTCTCGCCAAGGGTTCGCGCACTGGACCTAAGATTTTCCGAAGCACTTTTTTTAAAATCCTTGCCAGAGCCCCAATCGTATAGTGTAGAGGATGCAAAATCTGTCGCAGCCGGTACAAGATATTTTCTAGCCAGTGGTAGTGAAGAGCGAAACAGCTTAGCAAACCAACTGCCAAGACCGTAGCCAGACATTGACGAGCGACCTTTGTAGTAGTCCATTCCATTGCCCTGTTGTCTCGGGCCAAGAGTATTAACATAGCAGTCAATATCGGGACAAGTGAATACCACTTTTTTATTAGACATCTTGCTGTTGCACGATGGGTCGAAAATGGCATGTAATCACAGCCAAACCTTTTGAAATTGCTATGGGATCACCCAATTCGGTTCTTAGTGTTAACTGACAGAGTTCCAAATAGGAAGTGTTTACGGGAATATACTGAAGATGCTTTATATTGTAGTGGTGAATATGTTCTTGATTGGTTTTTCGTTCAAGAACTCGTAGGAGGGGTACATTTGAATTACCAACCCGAGATGTTTCCACAAATGAAGCGTAGAGAAATATACAGGTGTCTGTGGAGAAGGCAGGCGGGTAGTCAGCGAAAATGAAATTAGTGTTTCCGGCACTTTTACCATTGATTATATTGAGCTTAAAGCCAAGAACATCCTTTAGATTATCGTTGAGAATAACCTTTTCACTGGCAATAGGTGAACTAATGTAGATCTTGCCCTCCTCCTTTGAATAGTTGAAATGACAAGCTCCTTTTTTACGAGCGGAAATTCTTTTATTGATAGTACGACATAAATCATTCATACAGGTGAGTTCCTCGTAGGGTAATTCAATATATGGATAATCCAACCAATTGATTTTTGGAATTTGTTCTTGATCACCTAGTGGTGGCGGCCAATCATAGGGTCTAATTTTTATTTCATATTTACGATCCTTTCTCAGGATGTCGTAGGTATTTTTGAGAATACAGTCGACAAGAGCCACTTCATACTTTCTATTGTCGTCGAATTTGATGGTGGGGGAGAGTTTCGTCCAAAAATCACTTGTTCTATTCAGATCATTGTAGAGAGGATCAGAAACATTGGACATGAAAGTCACATAGAAATCATTGGGCATTGTCAATATCTTCAGCACTGACCCAAGAATCAAAATCTGAGTTGTATCCTAGCCAGCGAACAAGCAACTGTCTCTTGCCATGGCGTGTACGACTCTTTAATATCTTTTCAATTTGATAAATTTCACTAGTGTTTCTAACTTTTTGCAGTTCATATTCATAAAAACCGCCGAGAATCTCATCATCTTTGGTGTCTCGCAGTCGATATGTCGTGGGCTCGGTGTCCAGGATTTTGGACACTTTAAAAAGTTCAGTGCTCCATAAATAATTCCCCTTTTCAAAAATATTGGTGGTTCTATTAATTCGAACAGTATCACCAACATTGAATTTCTTCTTTTTTTTCTCTTTTTCACCCTTGGAGTATTGCTTTAGAAAAGTATCAAATGTATTTTCACTATAATGAACATCCGTTGGTGTAGAGTTGGACAGAGATCGATGGGGTCGTTGATTATAAATCAACATGATTTTATCTAAATCATGAATAAAAGCCGGTGTATTTTTCAAAGTGCAATATCTTGAAATTAATAGACGAATCGTTCTTATTAATCGTTCAGCCAATGCAGCCTTTATTGGACTGTGACTATGATAAAGTGTTGTATTATATTTCAAAAGAACCTTTTGCACATGGGGATTAACAAATTCACTGCCACGATCCGATTGAATTTTTCTATACGAATCCTGTTCAAGAATACTTTCAATGGCCCGAGCAACTTCAACACCTCTCTTTGATCGCAGTGGAATGGCATAGGCATAGCGACTAAAGATACTGATTGCCACCAGAATATATTTGTAGGGCGCATTGTGACGTTGTTGAAGTGCATCTAGAGTTAAAAGATCCATTTGCATTATATGCAGAGGGAAAAAGGCTTTAGTTTGTCGATATTGTTTACTGCGAAGCCTGTGATTTCGATGCAGTGTGTAACTCGATTCATTTTCTAGATACTCTTTTGCTTTTTTCAATGTGGTGCCGGAGACAGCTTTGGAAAGCGTTTTGGGAGAACTTAAACTCCCCGCTTCACCAATATTTTCATAGACACCTTTCAAAACTTCATCAATTTTGAGCGTAAACACGTAGTGTAATGTCCACTCCCCTTTTGCACACTGGCGGGCGAATCAATTCGTCTTCGCTTTTGACTAGCAGCCACAGGTGTTGTAAAATCAGTGACGCTGCTAGTATCTTCAAATATTGAATCTTCTTCTTTTTTAAATGGTCTTGGAGGAGGACTATATTCTCTTAGTTTCTTTAGAATTTGCTTATTGCCAATAAGACTTTTGGGAAAGTTTATTGCACACAGAAAGGTGTATAGATTATCGTCAAAGGATAAGAGTTCTTTACGATTCGTCACCATATCACAAATTAAATCAACTAGATTATAACTTTTTCCCTGAATTATAATTCGTTTCCCTGTGCTCTCGACTTGAACTTGATCACCAGTTTCCGACATGAGATAAGATAATACTCTTTTACTCTGTTCTCGATAGGTCAATGGCAATAGGTTTCCAATTTTCAATACAATCGAATTCAATTCCTTCTCCTTTGATGCTGCTGCAGAATCTTGAGGAGATGTTCCTGTTTAGAGGGATCGGTGACGGTGGCAGGTCTCTCACGATAAGGTTTATGTTTGTCCACACGTCGCAATGCATCTTGAAGTAAAGCAGTTTTTTGTCATCGGCAATATTCTCATCGTTAATGAATTTGCTTAGATTGTCTTCAAAATGTTCGATGGGCGAGAGGACAAGTTCAAATGGTGTCAATTTATATGGTTTTGCCATTCTCTCTCTAGAGAAAACTGTTTACAAGTCCTGCAATTATCGGTAGTAAAAGTGTGAAAAAGCTACCGCCTGCTTGAAGGAGCCGTTTTCTTTTAAATTTTTTTCCCTTGTTTTTACAAGCCAAGGCGCGTACAGTGGAACGATGTTGCTTTGTCTGTTGTCTAACACCTTCTGGCAGTTGAACATTGCCCTCAGTTAAATTTAAACAAAGTTCAGATATTAGATTAATGAAATCATTGTCAACCCCATGTTTGAGTATAGCCTTCCTAAGCAATGGTTTTGAAGTGCTTAAAACGGAAAACAGATGCCGTTGTTCGTGTAGTTTCTTCAGTGTCATAATGGCGACTAATAGCCTTTTCTACTGTTCACCGGAAGATATACTGTAATTTCATTGTTGAAAATGTCGGTGACTACACGTAGATCCTCGGGCGTGCTCTGATTAAGATCCAGCAAAATGTAACCGTAGGGCTTGCTAGTCGCCTGAGTGTACGCTGACAACAGAAATTTAGGGACGCCGGGGTATATCTGTTTATTGAGAGTTATGAGTGAGCTAGAATCACGAACAACTCGATAGATAATATAGACAGTGCAATTCAAAGCAAGGGTTCGCATACATTTGCTCTGATGAAACAGATTGTGTAGAACCAGAGTAACGGAAATGTGTTCATGATGGGAGCGAACGGTGAACAGTTGTAGCATTTCCTGTGAGAACTGTTCAATGGATTCAGCCAAATCATCAATAATCAGCCACGAGTTCGATTCAATACTATTGAAAACATCAAGTCCTCGTATGAATTGTATTGGTATGGTTGTGGCAATAGCTTTTATTTTATCATAGGACTCCTGCCAAATACTATAGCAATAGTAGATTTTTTTCGGTTTTTCCAAAAACATTTTATCGCAATTTTGAATTATTCTAGCTAAAAGCGTTGTTTTCCCCGACATTGAGGGACCACACAGAAACGATCTGAAGGGTGTTTTCAATTGATACATGCTGTTGGGGACAGCAGTCGGACTACAACTAACTGTAAATCATATGTGCTCAATGAATAAGTAGTAATTTTCCCCATGGATCTATCTATTCAAGAACAACAAAAACAATATTTCATGGCAGCATTTATTTCGACACTGCATGAAAACAAATATTTGCAGTCAACATGAACAACGATAAAAATAATAACACTTGTTCAACAAGAACAGTTGACAAAATTTCATGGTCAACATGAAAACTCTATTTGTTCAACATGAACAACGATAACACTTTATAATAAAACACTTTTTGTCCATCAGCAGCACTTTTTGTCTTTAAACACTTTTCTGTACAACAACAACACTTTTTGTCCAGCAACTTAAACACTTTTCTGTACATAAAAAAAAAACAACTTTTCTGTGCAATAACACTTTCTATACAACAACAAAAAATACACTTGGAACAATAGCACAGTTGAACATTACAGTGAGTTTAAAAATAGGGTCCCCCCCCACCCCCCGGGGACCGCGGGGCCGAAGGCCGGCCGGCCGCGGGCGGGACCCAACACTCCCCCCCCCCCTGGGCGGCCGCGGGAAGGGACCCCCCCCCTCCCCCCGGGAGCGGCGGTGGAAAAACAATAGTTGTCGTCACTGCTATGGGTTAGTTGAGGTTGGGTTAGATGAGGTTGAGTTAAGGTAGTGAAAGGTTGAGTGGTTAGTCAGATTAGGTTAATTTATCCAGACCAAGTTGATTGCGATAGTCAATGCATTCAACTCGATCTGAAATACGGTAGTGACCGTGGGGTAGAACACTCACACCATTCTCGAGCACATAGACCTTGTCGGATATACATGACATTGCATTCTTTTCTACTCTCACAGTATAATTTCTATACTGTAGAGAGCGAATTGCAAGCACTTGTGCTCTCGGCACTAGGCTACTTTCTACACAGTCTCTGTACACGCTCATGTTAAAATTGCTCTTTACAAAATGTGTAGGCACCCCTTTACACGCCTTCTTTTCTTCCCCACTATGAGTTTCCACGCAATAAACTTTGGGGCCCGGGAACACCCCCTGGATATCAAATCACTCCCCGTCTCTGATTTTAATTTTAATAGTTGGTTGGGGGCTTGACGTTTCACCAACTCGGGGTAGAGAGACGGATTCCAGTTGGTGAAATCCATCCGCGAGCTGATGTGCACCCCCTTTTCTAAATCACCCAATAAATCTTCAGTCCCATTTACCTTTAACAGCAGAGAATCTGTATCACCATAGTAAACTTGAACCTCCCCCTCCCGTGGCCATTGCACCTTGCACACATTGTAAAAGAACGACAACATGAGCTTTTTTGAAATTTCTAGTACTGAACCGCCGCCTGCTATATTCTTGTTCAGTACTACATTTCGCTTTCGCCTGTGTAGAAGAACCATGCCGGCCTCTATGCTCGTGAATGATGTAAAATTGGGGTTGGCAATAATTCGTGCACACTCTAGAGGGTCAGTCACGACGTCACAGCGAGATCTATTACGAACGCTTTCACACATTTGGCCAAACGCTGAATTTAGGATGAGCTTATGCAATTCCTTCTCCACCTTTGAATTTGCCTTAGAGCGTTTATCGACAAATGTGTCGATAAACGTTTTCAAGTAGGGTCGCTGATTGAACTGCAGGACCCTGTGTATTTTGGTGATCTTGAAACCATTGCTCACCATCCAGTGCAAAAGCACATGGTGAACAACGATATTCTCTTTAGGGTCCAAATCAGCAATCAGTTTCTGTTTAGAGGGAGTCCAGTGCATTCCCATATCCTCAACCAATGAACGATTGTAGGGGCTCAGAGAGTCCCTGCTCACGGGCCGATTGATACAGGGAAAGACAAAATCTTTGACTGAGTCGTGAAGCGCCAGCAGAATGTGACCGTCAACTTCAAAGAACCATCCTTGTGGCCCATTGTCCTCGACGGTGGTAATGTCGGGGAACTCACAAGGATTCTCAAGCCATTGATAGTTCCCACACGGCAAAGAGTAGTGGGACATTGCCGAGGGGTACAATGAGTTCATGTCCAAGAACACTGCATTTGACTTTGCACCGGTGCGTTGTCAGCTCGGATCGGTTGATAAGACGCGGTCCCCATGAAAAACATACCCTCCCCTCATTGAACGCTCTACAAAAAGGTGCTGATCTACGTCGGTGATTAGGCCTATTTCCTCCCTGCTAATTTTTAAAATTAAATCCATCACTAAATGGGGGGTAGAAAAATAATAGCCCATATCTAACCCGAACTCTGAATAGATCTGGTCTGTGTTCTTACAGACTATATCCAACAGAGTTAGAACGTCACTGGCCAAGTACAGTCTACAATAATCCCACCCATTTTTACAATCCCCCTTGGACCACACCTTCTTGGCAAACTCATACTCCTCGGCTGTGCATTCACTGTTGGTCAGTGAATTGTAAAAAGCTTCAATTGGAGGTAGTTTCTCCTCACTTAAGCGTGCGCCAGAACAGTAATAATCGTATGCGTATATACCTTTGCAGGTCAACAGGTCATACATTTCACTGTCTGGAAAGTGCTGTTTAAGCAAGGGAAAGCTATCAAAATTGTCGCTTTTTTGCACTTGAATCAATTGACTCAATGCCTTGGGGAAAAACTAAAAGAATCTAAAAACCTGATTTTATTCCAGCACATACGCTCATTATCCACTACCTGCCATTTCAGCTCGAGAAGCAATAACTTCTCAGCTGATTTGGGAATTATGTTGTAGATAAATGAACTATTTACCCAAGGACAATCTACTCCCCCTCCCTCCCTATGCATACGTGCCAGTGCCGGTAAAATAAATTTTAAATCATAATTGGAATTATGAATAAAAACAGGGATAAAAAACTGCTGGCTAACATTTAAATTACACGATTGATGCGCAACCCCCCTAAAATTACTACCCCCCGAGGATATTTCCTGCCACAAATGATTATGGTCTCTGACTTTCCCCCTCCCCCCTCTTTTCCCTTTAGTCCCCTTATCCACCTCCGCAAACTCCCCCTTACAAACCCAACATATTTTTTGATTTTTAATCGCGAGACGATCCTCTGCAGACAACACCATTGGATAATGCGTATTTCTCAAACGAGAAATAGCACCATTAGCCGTGCCAATCAGTTTAGTCAGTGCCTTGACCATGCACTCGTTCTCATCCAATGTTTCAACTATTTCTAACAACCGCATGGTGTTAGAATTGTCTCTTTGCGCGTGGGCGTAGGACACTGCAATGGCCTGGTGTTCTTTGACTCGGTTTGGAAATTGGGGGTCATTCACCTCCACCAGCTTAGCTTCACAGTCTAAAGATATTTTGTTGCACTGGAGAAGGGTGTTTTGAAAATTTTTGAAACGTAGAATTGCCCTATCCCCTGAAACCGTTTCCACAGTCTGATAGCCGTGGCGGCTACAATGCTTCATGTGACCCCGTAGTTTTATATCACTACGGAATTGTGACAAGCATGTTGGACAGTAGAAACGTACCCCATTAGGCTTACCCCCCCCAGAACTCTACTAATGTCAGTGATAGGGTTAAAATGACCGATTGTGTTCCGTTGACTAGGTGGCGTGTATAACAACCAAACCCAGTGTTTAACCAAATCAACTGAGGGACCCCTTACGGGGAAGACAACCCCCTTCTTTTTAGAGCGAGTTCCATCTTCAAATTCTGTTTCGTATTGTACCACAGTAACGCCAATATTTAAGTGGGCATTAGCCCTTTCAAAAATATCAATGGATCGAACCGTTACTGGGTATTTCCCCTCTAAACAAGAAAAATCTACAACTGGGAAATCGGACCCATCCTTCCCTTGTGTAGCCCAATTGTCTAAATTTGTCTTGGTAGCGTCCCGAGCTAGAGGCTCGAATGCTGATATGAGGAAAGCATATCTGAAACACTTTTGATCTGTTTCAAAACAAATCCGCTGGACACCTTTACAACCCTCTAGATCTGCATTATATTTTAAAACTACTGCCCTTTCCCCACTCCCCCCTCTTAAAATAAAATCTTTCTTAAATTTACAAATATTAACACTTAAATTTTCAACAAAAAGAACTAGAGATCCACTACCGTTTTCATTAAAGTTCTCGAGATGCGTTATAATTTGATCGACCCAATCTAAGAAAGCACCCTCAAAATTTTCCAAATTCGAATAAACCAAACGCATTTCGGAATGTACATAATGATAATAAACTTCACTTTTCCCCTCATTTAAATAAAACACTTTTAAAACAATGGAGACCTTAATTGACTCCCTCCCCCACAATTGAATTTGATTCTCCAGAAGTGCACGAATTTTATCTACATATGCATGCACAATTTCTACAGGGTCAAAAACAAATTTTCCCCCCATAAGTGAATTAAAGGGGTCCCCAAACGTTGCAGTGAAAACAACTATATTATTTAAAATTCTGTTGGACAGCTGAAAGTCTGGGAGAGTTGTACCCTCCTCTCCCTCTTGTATATTACCCCCTCCCCCCAGTTGTTCAACAATATCTGGCGAATGCTCCACTTCAGTTGTTTGAAGTGGAGTCGTTAAGGTATCGGAGGCTGGAGGGTTCCCTGTTAATTCCCGGGTAAAATCGTCTAAAATTTGCAAGGTATTTTGGCTCAAGTCTACCAGCTCAACTGCGCTATTATCTACATTAAAATAATTAGTTATAAACTCGTCAATATTATCTGGAATTTGATGTAAATCATCCCATAGTGAATTGTTGGGGAGCTCCACATGTGCATCTTCTTCTCCTTCTCCAACTGACGAGCAGGGGGGAGATGGCGAGTATGGAACCAGGACAACCTATAGATGAAAAAATAGCTTATTTTCAAAGTGTTCAAATCACCCCTACTGTTAAAATTTGGATTATTATTACTTAATAACATTTGGTTAATACAACTGAAGATAATCTAAGATATGACATAGAAGGCGACAATTTGTTCGTTTATTTTCAAAGTGTTCAATTTTTTTTTTTTTTCGCGGCACTTTCCCACAGTGCACCCCTGTGGCGCTTCCCTGACCCGCGGCGCTTCCCCCGGCGCTTCCCGGACCCACCGGCTCCGCGGCTCCCTGGCCATTTACATAATGTCCTTCAAAAGTTGAAATATTTCTAATTCCATACAGGTTGTCTAGGACTCCAAATGAGCCTAGATTATTTTTAATCTCGTGTCTGTTCTGTTTCCAAGCGTATTCTCTGGGAAACAGTACAATTAAATTCGAGAACCGTTAATTCTTATTCAGGAATGTCTCTCCATGCAAAATCTTGGCAAGTTGATCTAGACAATCGTTACGCAAATTAGAATTAGGCCTATGTGTAAGAGATTGCAATGCTATAATCTCTGTCCAACACAAATTGAGTGGGGGAAAAACATCTTTTAAAATCTATGAAATTTTAATTTTACAGTGTTGAAAAAAAAGCGAAAAGCGAAAAGATGGAAGAAATGGGTAGAAACTAATCAGCTTTTGAAAAAACCGTGGTCTTTACTTGATAGCCTCCTCATAGAAAATTGTGTTTAAATAAAACGGCAGTTTATAACGCAAAGGCAGTTTTCTATGAGGAAATTATGTCCGGGATATAGTATCCCTTTTCGGCTTCACTACGAGCCGATTCAGCAGACTGCTGAATGTATGCGATAACAGTGACCCGATTTAAAAAGGGGAACAATGTCCTTTAATATCTCTGACATAATTTTACTGTGATGAAATAAAAGGTTTACTTCTAGGCCACTTAAAACTATAATATTCTAGCAAAAATAGCATTTTGTGATAAAAAGGTTCTCTAACAGTAAACTAGAAAATTAGCTAAAAATATTATTATGAGATATCGAAGCGATAGCAAAGATTAGAAAAAGAGCGGTTTCTTTGACATGCAAAAAATTACATTATATTTAGATATCTCCGAGGGAGAGAAATTTAAAACAATGGTTGGGGGGTGAGGGTTTAATATCTCGCAGAGATAAGTTTATATTGGGATTGAAAAAGACTAAAAAAACATTGGAAGAAATAGATATTTATTTCTATAACTAGAGGTAAAAATGCTTACATTTTTATATCCCGGCTGCACTTGGGTGCCAGATGGCCCGGGTAGCGCGTGTTGGAGGGTGGACGGGGTGGCAGCGCTATGTTCTTGCGCAGCTGGACGAGCAATGTCATGGGCTTGGGGAGTTGGAGCAGCGTGGCTCACCATCATGTGAGCAGTCATCCACTCTCTTTTTGCTTTATGCCCAGACTGCATTGGGGCTGGCACTGATGGGGCTGCCACACCCTCTCTGGCTTTCTTGGAAGGAGGGGGCACGCATTCTTCATAATTTGCCTTAAAAAGAAGAGAAAAAAATTAGTATTGAAATAATTTGCCCTTTTTTACAGAAAGAAAGTTAGTATCCCTCATCCATATAATTTTGTTTAGTTTATCACTAAGAAAGCACAACGTAAAAAAATTTCGTGAAATATACTAATTGCATCCTTTTGAATCTGAGAAAGAAGAATTACGGCTCACTGAGCCGTTCAAATTTTTTATCTTTCCATATCCTTTTACGATAGCTGGTATTTACCCCACCCACAGAAAAAACAGCCCGAGGAAAATAATCCCCATGGAAAATACCCCTGAGAAAAGACATGGAAAAATATCCCCTCCCTCCACCGAAAGATATCGCATCCTTTTGAATCGGTGAATTACGGCTCACTGAGCCGTTCAAAAGCCGGCCTAGTTTGTTTGAAGAAAATCCCCCCTAATACTAAACGTTGAAAATGTGAATATTTAGTCAAACATCGAAGCATTGATCTGAGCTATGGTTCTTTTTCAGTTATCCAATAAATAAAAACATGTTTTTAGTCGCGTCCTTTTGAATCTGTGAAATCTATGGAAACTAAACCGCTAACGAACAGGAAATGCTTAAAAAAGGGTCAGTGCTAATTATAGGCCTCGCGCCGGAGAGCCTTGTGTCAAAACCAGAGCGGGCTAATAACAACAGTGACGGAAGTCAGTAGACACTTTAAATCACAATAGAGAAAGGCTATAATTTTTCGAAAGAAAATTATTTCTTTTTGCGAGAATTTTGGTTGTAAAACAATGGGGGATGGGGTTAGGTTTTGAGGGTAAAAGAATATATTTACGTTTTCCTAGTGAGTATAAAGATTGTAAAGTGATGTTTGTATTGTATGTGGGGTGAGGGGGGGGGGGGGGGGGGGGTTACCCGAATATAGTAGAGGGTAACCATGGAAAATAATTTTATTTTGAAAATAAAAATGTATTAAATCAGAACTTACATGGTAAATTGAAGTTGCCAAGGCTTCAAGCTCATCAAAAATTTCAAGTGTTCTATCCATTGCCAGGTTACTTTACTTTCTGATAATTGAATCACATTGCATGCCTGTTATATACGAAATCTCAAGGGCGAATTGTTATGTAACGGGGAAAATCATATGTAAGCAGGCCTCTGATTGGCTGAGAAGGAAGATGTATCCGACTCGCTGATTGGCTAAGAAGGAAACACGTGATCTAACTGTTTCCGGGAAACTCATAACATTGCCTAGAGCAACAACAACAAATACTATTTCTGGACACCATGACATTCACGATCGATTACGCAATCAAGTTCTCGGAAATTCACTTCCCCCTCGAGTCCTAGATCAATAACATTGTTCCCGTTAGAATTCAATGCGCATGTGCAACCTTCGTCCCGGAGTTATTACACATAGAAACATCAAATAAATCGACCTTGGAAAAAGAGGTCATTGACACACTTTGATTACGCAATCAATTTCTCAGAAATCCATCTCCCCTAGGGACTCTATGCCCATATTAGGACCATAAACCACGTGGTAATGTCACGAGTAACACCCCCCATTCTACTCACACAACTTCAGAGAGGGCTCATTCGATTCCTCCGCTCGAAAAATTCTTATGGGATTTCTTGAAAATTTAAAGTAGAAAATCCTTCTGTCCTGTAAGGAAACTTCCTTGGAGTCTTATGAAGCAAGTTTAGGAGCAAATCTTATGAAGCAAGTTTTTGGAGTCTTATGAAGCAAGTTGTTAGGAGCAAGTTTAATTAACGCAAACTTGAGTTAATTAAGTAAATTACACTACTTTAGACTACGCTAGGGGGGGCTAGCGCTCTCCCCTTCCCCCCTCCCCTGGATCCGCCACTGGTACTTAGTGAGCCTGAGGAAACAAATTTTTATCAGATGTGGTAAACGTCTCTCAAAAAGGGGCAACATGAAGATTGTGGGGAAGTACAAATGAATTTAGAAGAGATGCAAGAATTTTACAATTGAACCGCAATTTCGCAGTAACTCTAGATGCGCATGCAATGGCAATTGAACGAGAAATTTGGCTTATTAGAAGTTTTCGGGTGTGAGAGAAAGTTAAACCGATTGGGAGGCCAAAATAGGCAATTATTTCAATTTACTGGGCCTAAGAAGGGCCAATAGTCAAAGATGGGACAGGGCTGCTTTCAAGCCACTTGAAAATGAGGATTTCACACTTCTCATTGTTAAATGTAAGGCCCGTGTTTAGCAATTCGGTTAATATTAAGGATACCATAAGCACATGACACAACAGGGGCATTTGTGAAGTGTGGGTGTTTCTCTAAGAAAATACCTTCTTATCGGTCTCCAGTGAGGAGTGATAAAGCCTCCACGAGGACAAGACTAGCATAATACACGAGGACAAGACCCTGAGTAGCGTGGTAGGCTTAATTCGAATCTACTCATTTTATTGCTAAAACTCATTTAATAAACAAATAAACAATTACAATACTAATGCACACTCGTGAACAGTCTTCTTGAAGCTGTGGAGAATCCGAGGTATAGTCAACTTGTAAAGGCTGGTACAGTCGACTTGGAGGTGACTGCTGCACTTTCCAAGCTCGCTGTCTATAGCTGGCTAATGGAGGTTACTGGAAATCTCCGACGGCAGTTGATGTGGAAGTTCTTGTTACACTCTCCAGCTCCTTGTACATGATAGAAAGGTGGAGGTTACTCAAACTCTCCCAGTGGTGTTCCTCTAACAACTTGTTGTCACTGTTGGTTCCAAAGCTGAACTGCTCAGAAGTTGTGTCTTTTGCCCCCCTCGTCTCTTCCAAATCTAACGTATAAGTATTCCGGTTCCACAACCCCCAAAGTAGCCTCCATTGGCTGGCAGGTTGCAGTCACGGTCGACTTCTACCTGGAATTGAAAGGAAGACAGAAACAGGCAGATACAACTTTAAAGCCCTAGAATATCACATACCAAAAATATACCCTTAAAGTAATAATACACTAAATACAAGAAATACACTGATATCTAATTTGCGTAAGCCTAGCAACAATCTTTACATTTTCCCTCCTCCTTTTTACTGAAAAAAATATTTCTATTTTTTTCATATGTGTTTTAATTCTATTTTTATTCCTTCCATAAGCTACTTCTTTTTTATTATTTTCTCCCTGTTCAACTATTCTAAAACCTTTTTTTTTATTTCTCTATAATCGACACATAAATTACTTAATTTGAGGAGGATTATAGTGGAAAGGCCAATAAGCAGTAAAAGAATAATTGTGCCACCAGTCATGATTCCAATGCTCAAGGACTGTGCTGATTCAATTTATAATGCTCTTGGACTGTGTTGATTTAATTTTTCTTTGTAGTTCGGTTTTGTTCAAAATAAATTTGAGGCTATTTATACCTTTCGCAGAATATACCATTTCTTTCTCGAGAACCCTGTGAGTTTCTCTTAAGTATAATGATTCGAAATCAAAATGAAGATTTGTAGTATTAAAAAGAATTTGACTACGATCACATTTTGTCAAGTTGACCTTTGTTTTGCCGCCATACACTTCTGGAACGGAGCATTTTTCATGGACAAGGGAAAATTCGTCTTTTACTTGAACAAGGACGGATCCTACAATTTTTAATCGTTGTTGCTCCCTTAATCCTTGGCATATGACAAGACTCTTTAATTTAGTTGAAATTAGTGCAACAATTAAGAAGTTGAGTTTTTTCAACAGGAATTATTAGGGGATTATAAACTTTTTGTATATTAATTTCGCATTCATTTTTAATGTTTTTTTATTATTTGTGAAGTCTTAATGTTTAGGACGGAGCTAATGTTACATATTTGCTAAAATACTTTACTGCAATTAGGACATGAAAATCTCCATTTGCACATTCGTATGGCATGGATCCTGCACTGTCTATAGGAAATGCATGAAATAGATTTTACGGCGGAATATTTTCAGCCAAAGATAGGCTAGGCGAAGGACCCGTAATATTCCGACGAAGACATGAGTCGCAATTTTTGACATAATTTTGTTCAAGCACCGCCAAGTTTCAAAAACTGTAAATTCGCATACTCGCTCTAGCGTTTTATATACCCTTGATGAGCACCTAACAATAATTTGTTATGCATCAAGGCAGTAGTTTTGGAGATATGTTCTTTTGGTACCAAAAGTTTATATCAATTTACAGGTTTTTACCTCCAGTACTATTTACTGAATAAACTAGTCCATTATGAATTACCAGTTTAAACTTTAAAAACCACTTTGGTAATATGCTTACTTTATTTGCGTTAATTTTTCGACTGGGAGACTCTCCAGGTTGATGTACATGGATACCGTGTGAGCATATGCATATGCCACCTTTGTGCACCAAAACGCAACCTTTTTTCGCATCCCTATGGGTGCAACTCTTTTTTTGCATCCTTAAGAGGGGCCTCAACTACTTCCCTCTGGAGCACCTGACTCCCTGTCATGACCTGCTCCCTGTCATGACCTGCTGGCCTGCTCCTTACGGTTAACCGATTTCTACATTACTGAATCTGGGCCCGATCCATCTGGTGGCTCCCCAGCAATTCCCCTGTGGCCTGAGTTCTGAGAATCCATTTCCCAATCCATTCATACGTTGTCTTTATTTCTTTATCGCGCTTTTGATAAATTGAATTTAAGATTGAATTCACGTATCTCTCACACGTATCAAGTATCAGACGGTATCTCTAAGGAGATACCGTCTTATTAGTCCCCAGGGGGATGATCAAACCACCACGAGGATAAGACCTTGAGTAACGTGGTAGGCAGAGTTCGTATCTACTCTAGATGTTGCTAAAACTACTTTAATAAACAAAATACAATACTAATACACACTCGTGAGCAGTCTTCTTGAATCTGTAGAGAATCCGAACAATAGTCAACTTGCAACGGCTGAGACAGATGATTTGGAGGTGGCTGCTGCACTCTCTAAGCTCACCGTCTATAGTTGGCTAGTGGAGATTACTGTAACTCTCCAACGGCAGTTGATGTGGATGTTATTGTTAAACTCTCCCAGCTTACCGTACATGATAGAAAGGTGGAGGTTACACAAACGCTCCCAGTGGTGTTCCTCTAACCACTTGTTGTCGCTGTTGGTTCCGAAGATGAACTGTTCTCAAGTTGTTTCTTTTGTCCCCTCGTCTCTTCTAAATCTGAGGAATAAGCATTTCGGTTCCACGACCCTTAAAATAGCCCTTATTGGATGGCAGGTAGCAGTCATGGTAACTTCTACCTAGAAGTAAAAGGAAGGCAGAAACAGGCAAATACAATTTTAAAGCCTTAAATCACTATATACCAAAAATACACCCTTAAAGTAATAAAACACTAAATACGAGAAATACACTGATATCTAACTTGCATAAGTCTTGCAATAATATTTACATTGCTACAATCTTTACACACTGATACCATTGGAAATGTAAGAATAGGAATATTTTTCTTGGGGATCAACAACATAGTTGTTAAATAGAACGGGCCTTTGTTGGCTCCTCTTCGGACAAAGGTTCATCTAGCTCGGGGAATCTACTCCTTAGATTTTGAAAAGAGATCTTAAGACAGATATGAAGGCAAGCATAAATATCACGAGAATCCTTAATGGTGCTACAATTTACATTCTTTTTATCAGCAAGAAGGAGCGTTGTCGCATAGTTAATGGAGCTGGAGGCTTGACTGACATCAAGTCCTCCAAAAAGATACGGAAAAACCTGAAGCATTGGATTCAATGAGTAAGTTGGCAACAGCAGAATGTGTCTCAGAATAACTGAATCCACGCTTAAAGCCAAGTTGGTGAGGTGGAGCATAACACTTAGTCTTAAACTCATCTATAATGACTAATTCATCCCGTTTACACAGAGTCATTGAAACGGAGATAGGTTGAAATAAAGTGCGCTGAGTGGTAGTTCTACCCTTCTTGATAGTAGGCTTGATATCAACGAAACAGGTCTTGCCTTCCCAAGACCAGAACATAATTTGCACTTTACTGAAAAAACATAAATGTTTTTACTTTCATATCTTTAATCAATCAAATGATATTAACATTTTGATTACTAAATATCAGTATATATATATATATATATATATATATATATATAATATATATATATATATATATATATATATATATATATATATATGTGTATATATAAATATATATATATATATATATATATATATACTATATATATTATATATATATATATATATATATATATATATATATATATATATATATATATATATATATATATATATATATATATATATATATATATATATATTTATATATACACATATATATACATATATATATATATATATATATATATATATATATATATATATATATATATATATATATTATATATATATATATATATATATTTATATATACACATATATATATATATATATATTATATATATATATATATATATATATATATATATATATATATATATATATATATATATATATATACTGATAGTCCTGTAACGTATTATATCTTCGGAGTCAAGAGTTGAATTCAATTATTTAATGGAGACCCAACACCTATAAATAAAGTGCATAAGCATAAGCAAACAACACAAAAGCAAAGCAAGCAAAGCAATTAAATCAATATGTTTCATCTTCTTTCTCATGTAGAAATGGCTTCCATCACTGCCAGACTGGACGGAGGTGGTTATCAACGTGCCGATCAATGCTCAGGTTCATGCGCGCAGGTGGTTTGGAAAGTCTACCTGAGCGAGTGACTCTTCCTGTATCTGGCGGGGCTTCAGCGCGTGTCACAGGTGGTATGACTGTATCAGTAGTTGACTGACATCGTAGACTTAATGCTCTTTCCTCCTCCCCCCTGACATTTGGCCTTTCGGCTACGGTGAAATCATCATCTTCGACTACTGACGGGGTTTCCTTGTCAGTACTGCTGTTCAATTCGGCACTGGATCGATCTGCGACAGGCATCGTACTAGCTCCAACTGTCGCTGTTCCATCCAGGTAAGTATGTAGTTCGGGGCACTGGGTAACACGGCCTGCATGTAATGGGTGGGATGGTATAGGCGCTGGCTCGGCTATAACTGGTTCTGATCTGTAACGTAGGTGGCGCCTGTTTCTCCGAAGAGTACTGTCGTCTTGCAGCCGCACCAGGTAAGACCGCTCTTGTTGTCTCAACTTCTTCTCGACTACGCCCTTGCGCCATCTACTACTTTCGTCAAATTTCACCCATACTTTCTCTCCTGTGCTCGATTCTTTCAGCTCTTTGGCGTTCTTGTTGTGAGCTCTCTGCTGTCTAGACTGAGCTTTCTCTCTTGCTTTCTCGAAAACTGGCTTCGCAATTATTTTCGGCTGCAGATGGGATGGCAGTGCTGGGACCGTCGACCGGGTTTTCCTGCTCATGAGCAGCTGAACCGGTGTATATGCTCCATCAACTGGGGTGTTTCGGTATTCCAGCAATGCGATATATGGATCTGTTCGGCTTTCTGTCGCTTTCGTCATGATCCGTTTTGCCGTCTGGACCGCCTTCTCGCTCATCCCATTGGACTGTGGATATCGGGGACTCGATGTGACATGGTTGACATCCCAGGATGCTGCAAACGTTCGAAACTGCTCCGAGCATTGTCTGAAGCGAAATGCATTTTTAATCATTTCGAGCATATCTGGCGAAATGCATTTTTAACTTCGATATCACTTGCTGTGAGTTTGAAATGGCAAGTTTATCCACCTCGAAAAATCTACTATAGTAGTCTACGGTGATTAGGTATTCCATACCACTGAATGTAAAGATGTCCAGGCCCACGTGTTGGAATGGATACTGGGGAACCTCTGAGGATATCAATGCCTCTTTCTGTTGATCCATTTGATGCATGGCGCATATTTCGCAACCAGATACTAGTTGCGTGATATCTTTCGTGATGTCAGGCCAAAAGACAGAGCTACGAGCTCTTTCTTTTGTTTTCACAATGCCAACGTGTGACGAATGAAGCTGTCGCAGTATGTCTCCACGCAGTGCCTTAGGCACAACAATACCTTCGCCTTTCAGTATAATACCATCGTTGATAACCAGCTTGTCTCTGTAGTTCCAGAATGGAAGAACGATAGATGGTACATCTCTTCGGTCGTTAGGCCAGCCAGATTCGACGATGTGTGACAGTGTTTTCAGCTCAACATCTCTTAGGGTTTCCTCACGGACTTGTTCTAGTTTGTTTCTGCTTACTGGAATATCTCTAAAGAATGCATGGATGGCTACTTCTCCTTCAATTTGAATTTCTGGGTCTTGGTCAGGTAAGTGCATTCGTGATAAGGCATCAGCTACCGGGATTTCTTTGCCGGGACGATACTGGAATGACAGTTCATACTGCTGGAGCACTAGCATCATTCTTTGCAATCGAGGTGGTGCCCTATTTATTGGTTTGGATAATATCGCCTCTAAAGGTTTGTGATCCGTTGTCACAGTGAACTTTCTACCACAAATATATTGATGGAAATGCGTGCAGGCAAACACAATTCACAGAAGCTCCTTCTCGATTTGTTAGTACCGTTTTTCTGTGTCACTAAGAGATCTAGAAGCAAAGGCTACTGTTGCGCGATCCGCAACCAGTTGAGCACCTAGCCCGTGTTGTTATGCGTCTGTTATCACTTCCACCTGGGCACTTTTGGTATCAAAATAGGCGAGGTTGCTGCAAATGGCTTCCTGGATTTTGACTCGGGCATCGTTGTGTACTACTTTCCACTTGAACTCCTTTGCTTTGGCCAGGTCCCTAAGTGGCTGGTTTAGGGTTGAGAGGCAGGGAATGTACCTTGACAAATAGTTGTACATCCCTAGAAGAGTCTGCAATTCATCTTTGTTCTTGGGGGCTGGCATTTCTTTCATTGCCCTAATTTTGTTAGGGTCTGGTTCCATACCTCCCTTTGTCAGTATATGTCCAAAGTAGGGAATGGCTATGGCATCGAAAAGGCATTTCTCTTTATTGAACTTGATACCTTTTTCACGAGCCCTCTGCATAACTGTCCTTAGTTTCCTATCATGATCTGTTGTACTTTCAGCCATTCCAGCAACATCATCTATAATCAGACCAATGTCAATACCTTCGAACGCCTCTTCCATTCGTTTTTGGTACTCATCCTGGGCTGATATGAGCCCAAAAGGATATCTCTTGAAGCGGTATCTTCCGAATGTTGTGCTGAATGTAGTGAGGTCAGCAGATTCCTCGTCTAAAACCATTGACCAGTAACCATTTCTAGCGTCGGTTTTGGAAAATCTTTCTGCTCGAGCACATCTCACTGCTACATCATCAAAGCTAGGAGTGGGGTGGTAAGGACGCTTGATACATTTGTTTAAGTCCACTGGATCTAGATAAATTCGGATTTTTCCGTCTGGTTTCTTTACAAGGACAATCGAATTCACCCAGTCTGTTGGTTTTGTACCTTCTCTATGATGCCAATATTTCTAATCTGTCTAGTTCTTCTTTTAGCTTCGGCTGAAGGGCATACGGAACTCTTTTTGGTGGCTGGACTGTCGGAACAGATCCTTCCTTCTGGTAAATGTGACATTTTACGGGCAACGTCCCAATACCTTGGAAGACATCATCATATTTCTCGAGGATCTGTCGTACTTCCGGTCTGGTTGAAACCATGGCTGGGTCTCCAGTCATGCTACATGACATGCTAAGCACAAACTTGATCAAGTTCATCTGTTCGCTCGTTTGTCTACTAAGGATTGGTCCCTTGTTGGTTTCAACAAAATGAAACACATGAACCTGCGGTTCTCGGTCCTTATACTGAATCACAATCTGTGCAATTCCAAGTACTTAAAGGCTGCATCCACAGTAGCTTGTCAGGATATCTTTGTTGGGAAGCAAGATAGGTCTTGGGTTTAGGGATCTAAATTCACTTGCTGGGAGAACGTTTGCATCAGCCCCTGTATCAATTTTGAAGGTTATTTCTCGTCGGTATTCAGGTAGGTTAACTTTAATCATCGGCTTTTGGACTGAATCGGTTCTGCTGTCAACAGACTCGATGAAGTATTCATTGTTTCCTTCGTTCTCAGCTGGCAGGGCTTCAATTTCGTTGACAGACCTGCTTTTGTAAACCTTTGCAAAATGATTTGGCTTCCGACACTTGGAACAGATCTTCCCTTTTGCGGGGCATTTGTGTTCGCGGGAGTACTGGTTCCCACAGAAGTAACAGTTTGGCGTCATTGTCTTTGGCAACACTTTTTGTTTGCGTATGGCTTCCACTTCTTGCTTTACAGCACTAGTACTTTGTTCATTTCTCATCTGTGCATGGGTCTCCACAACTGTTTTAATTGCACGGCTAATATCAATAGCTTTTGCTAGTGTAAGCATTCCACCTTCATTCAATAGTCTTTCTCTTATCCGGTCACTCTGTACTCCAAACACCAGTCTGTCTCTCACCATTTCATCTGAACTATCTCCGAAACTACAATCGAGGGCCAGTAACTTCAGAGATGTCACATATGATTCAATTGTGTCTCCTTCTTTCTGATTTCTTTTGTGAAAAACGAATCGGGAAAATATGGGATTGGAACTGGGTTCAACATGCTCACTGAATTTTCTCAAATATACATCCACTTTATTTTTGTCTACTTCTGGAATCTGGAATGTGTTGAAAATATCTCGTCCTTTTTCTCCAACCCGTATCAGCAAGTAGGAGCACTTCACAGCGTCGGCTTTTCCGGACAAGGGTCCTGTGAACATCAGTTCAGCATGCTGGCGAAATCACTTCCACGAGGCTTTGAGATTGGCTGACGACCAATCAATTGTTGGATAGGGTGTGCTGTCCATTCTGACACCATGTAACGTATTCTATCTTCGGAGTCAAGAGTTGAATTCAATTATTTAATGGAGACCCAACACCTATAAATAAAGTGCATAAGCATAAGCAAACAACACAAAAGCAAAGCAAGCAAAGCAATCAAATCAATATGTTTCAAGTACGTAACAGTAGAAGAAGACCCACACAAGGAAACTTCACAACGGGATGTGTTGGTCTGACTGTTTTCTAAAGAACAGGTTTAAACAATAACTAGAGACAATGCAGGTGTTTGTGGACTTGATCACAGTTCTAAGTGATGACAGACACCATACGAACCACCTTTCGAGAAGTCGGAGAGCCCCTCCCAAGCTAATCAGTCTAATATAAGCATACGATGAGGATAAAAAAGCTCAAGTTAGAGCTGACACAAGCCTGTTCTCACTTTTCAATAATGATCTGGGAGTAAGACAAAGATGTGTTTTTGCCTTTCTTTGTCTAAGCCTGTTCTCACTTTTCAATAATGATCTGGGAGTAAGACAAAGATGTGTTTTTGCCTTTCTTTGTCTAACTTCTTAATATATGAGATGAGATCCCTACTATAATTGAGCGAAACCAAGGAATGCTGGTAAGCCCTTTCCTGTCAATAACTGACCTTAATTTTACCAACGAAGTTAACCTACTTGCCTTGTCTACCCAAAAAGCATCGTCTATTCTTGACGATCTATTGATTTTGGGCAAGCATGTCAACCCTCCATATAAGCCAAAAGAAATCAAAGACGATAATGATAAGCTGTATTGGAGATGATCCTGTCCTGCTTGATGAAAATCCCATATAAATTTTCAATCTTTCAAGTTCCAAAGCTGGAAGAGATTCTGATGGTAGCACCGTATGTAAAACTGAAGCTTATCTAAGTCACTTTAAAGACAAAACTGCAAAAATTTGACACAATGCTATCGCATATGCTACTTTACAGCGGCAAAAGCTAGCTGTTAACAGAGCAAATACAGAATTTATGTTGTTCTTGCTTACTTGTACTTCTTGAACGTCCAAGCCACATTCAGGGTCATCGTGGCATCCAGAAGATGATGATTAACTTCTTCCATATATTTCGCTCGAGCTCGGCATACTCCATGATATCACGCCAGTGGCCATCCTAGCGTCACCCAGATATTTAGGAAGCCGCCAATAGGTTCTAGGACAGACTTGACTGTAAGAGGTCCCTTTGCCTTTGTCCTTCTGTCTTCTTCGTGCATACTGGTAGTGGAAAGCGTTTCAGGGGGTGTTTTCTTAAAGCTCTTCTGAGCTCCATATTGTATGGTGAAACCATTTCAACCACCCCATTTTGACAACGTCATAGATATCCCTTCATCTTCTGCTAACTTGGTTGCTCGCAGGCACTTGTGATAAAATGTCTCCAAGTTCGGCACGCTATCGCTGTTTTCAGTGACCAAGTTTAACACACGTAGAGAACAGCAGAGAGCGCCATAACTTCGTAAGCTCAAAACTTTGTGTATAAACTATGCATCCAAATGGAGTTCTTCTTCAGTTGCAGAAAGGCGTTCCTTACTGAGGGTTTGCAACTCTTTACTCCTCTAAGGATTCCCTGATTGTTTTAATTTCTGTTTTTATTGATCGAAAAACCCGTTATATATTAAACACCGCAAGCAACAGAGGAAAAGAGAAATAATAAAATAAAAAGAAAAAAAAACTTAATTTCAAGTAATTGCACAGTGTGCTAACATACATACGCAACAAATAATAACAAATTCATAAATACAATACAATCAAAGTTACAACTCTAAACTACACAGGACGCATTAGTAGCGGGTACCAAGAAGGATGGTTAATTATTCGTACTGTGTTTTTTATTTATCGAAGATACAGGTTCCCTCAAGACCTGCTACCACAAGCCTCTGAACTATCATAGAATATTGTGACCATGGAGGGAATTGAAGCAGGTACTAACCAGGGGCGGATCCGGGATTTTCTAGTGGGGGCACAAAATAAGTTGATCCGATAAACTTGTGTTAGGAGCAAGTTTAATTAACGCAAACTTGAGTTAATTAAGTAAATTACACTACTTTAGACTACGCTAGGGGGGCTAGCGCTGTCCCCTTCCCCCCTCCCCTGGATCCGCCACTGGTACTTAGTGAGCCTGAGGAAACAAATTTTTATCAGATGTGGTAAAAGTCTCTCAAAAAGGGGCAACATGAAGATTGTGGGGAAGGACAAATGAATTTAGAAGAGATGCAAGAATTTTACAATTGAACCGCAATTTCGCAGTAACTCTAGATGCACATGCAATGGCAATTGAACGAGAAATTTTCTTATTAGAAGTTGTCGGGTGTGAGAGAAAGTTAAACCGATTGGGAGGCCAAAATAGGCAATTCTTTCAATTTACTGGGCCTAAGAAGGGCCAATAGTCAAAGATGGGACAGGGCTGCTTTCAAGCCACTTAAAAATGAGGGTTTCACACTTCTCATTGTTAAATGTAAGGCCCGTGTTTAGCAATTCGGTTAATATTAAGGATACCATAAGCACATGACACAACAGGGGCATTTGTGAAGTGTGGGTGTTTCTCTAAGAAAATACCTTCTTATCAGTCTCCAGTGAGGAGTGATAAAGCCTCCACGAGGACAAGACTAGCATAATACACGAGGACAAGACCTTGAGTAGCGTGGTAGGCTTAATTCGAATCTACTCATTTTATTGCTAAAACTCATTTAATAAACAAATAAACAATTACAATACTAATGCACACTCGTGAACAGTCTTCTTGAAGCTGTGGAGAATCCGAGGTATAGTCAACTTGTAAAGGCTGGTACAGTCGACTTGGAGGTGACTGCTGCACTCTCCGAGCTCGCTGTCTATAGCTGGCTAATGGAGGTTACTGGAAATCTCCGACGGCAGTTGATGTGGAAGTTCTTGTTACACTCTCCAGCTGCTTGTACATGATAGAAATGTGGAGGTTACTCAAACTCTCCCAGTGGTGTTCCTCAAACAACTTGTTGTCACTGTTGGTTCCAAAGCTGAACTGCTCAGAAGTTGTGTCTTTTGCCCCCCTCGTCTCTTCCAAATCTAAAGAATAAGTATTCTGGTTCCACAACCCCCAAAGTAGCCTCCATTGGCTGGCAGGTTGCAGTCACGGTCGACTTCTACCTGGAATTGAAAGGAAGACAGAAACAGGCAGATACAACTTTAAAGCCCTAGAATATCACATACCAAAAATATACCCTTAAAGTAATAATACACTAAATACAAGAAATACACTGATATCTAATTTGCGTAAGCCTAGCAACAATCTTTACATTTTCCCTCCTCCTTTTTACTGAAAAAAAATATTTCTATTTTTTTCATATCTGTTTTAATTCTATTTTTATTCCTTCCATAAGCTACTTCTTTTTTATTATTTTCTCCCTGTTCAACTATTCTAAAACCTTTTTTTTTTATTTCTCTATAATCGACACATAAATTACTTAATTTGAGGAGGATTATAGTGGAAAGGCCAATAAGCAGTAAAAGAATAATTGTGCCACCAGTCATGATTCCAATGCTCAAGGACTGTGCTGATTCAATTTATAATGCTCTTGGACTGCGTTGATTTAATTTTTCTTTGTAGTTCGGTTTTGTTCAAAATAAATTTGAGGCTATTTATACCTTTCGCAGAATATATCATTTCTTTCTCGAGAACCCTGTGAGTTTCTCTTAAGTATAATGATTCGAAATCAAAATGAATGTTTGTAGTATTAAAAAGAATTTAACTACGATCACATTTTGTCAAGTTGACCTTTGTTTTGCCGCCATACACTTCTGGAACGGAGAATTTTTCATGGACAAGGGAAAATTCGTCTTTTACTTTAACAAGGACGGATCCTACAATTTTTAATCGTTGTTGCTCCCTTAATCCTTGACATATGACAAGACTCTTTAATTTAGTTGAAATTAGTGCAACAATTAAGAAGTGAGTTTTTTCAACAGGAATTATTAGGGGATTATAAACCTTTTGTATATTAATTTCGCATTCATTTTTAATGTTTTTTATTATTTAAGAAGTCTTAATGTTTGGGACGGAGTTAATGTTACATATTTGCTAAAATACTTTACTGCAATTAGGACATGAAAATCTCCATTTGCACATTCGTATGGCATGGATCCTGCACTGTCTATAGGAAATGCATGAAATAGATTTTACGGCGGAATATTTTCAGCCAAAGATAGGCTAGGCGAAGGACCCGTAATATTCCGACGAAGACATGAGTCGCAATTTTTGACATAATTTTGTTCAAGCACCGCCAAGTTTCAAAAACTGTAAATTCGCATACTCGCTCTAGCGTTTTATATACCCTTGATGAGCACCTAACAATAATTTGTTATGCATCAAGGCAGTAGTTTTGGAGATATGTTCTTTTGGTACCAAAAGTTTATATCAATTTACAGGTTTTTACCTCCAGTACTATTTACTGAATAAACTAGTCCATTAGGAATTACCAGTTTATACTTTAAAAACCACTTTGGTAATATGCTTACTTTATTTGCGTTAATTTTTCGCCTGGGAGACTCTCCAGGTTCATGTACATGGATACCTTGTGAGCATATGCATATGCCACCTTTGTGCACCAAAATGCAACCTTTTTTCGCATCCCTATGGGTGCAACTCTTTTTTTGCATCCTTAAGAGGGGCCTCAACTACTTCCCTCTGGAGCACCTGACTCCCTGTCATGACCTGCTCCCTGTCATGACCTGCTGGCCAGCTCTTTACGGTTAACCGATTTCTACATTACTGAATCTGGGCCCGATCCATCTGGTGACTCCTCAGCAATTCCCCTGTGGCCTGAGTTCTGAGAATCCATTTCCCAATCCATTCATACGTTGTCTTTATTTCTTTATCGCGCTTTTGATAAATTGAATTTAAGATTGAATTCACGTATCTCTCACACGTATCAAGTATCAGACGGTATCTCTAAGGAGATACCGTCTTATTAGTCCCCAGGGGGATGATCAAACCTCCACGAGGATAAGACCTTGAGTAGCGTGGTAGGCAGAGTTCGTATCTACTCTAGATGTTGCTAAAACTACTTTAATAAACAAAATACAATACTAATACACACTCGTGAGCAGTCTTCTTGAATCTGTAGAGAATCCGAGCAATAGTAAACTTGCACCGGCCGAGACAGATGATTTGGAGGTGGCTGCTGCACTCTCCAAGCTCACCGTCTATAGTTGGCTAGTGGAGATTACTGTAACTCTCCAAGGGCAGTTGATGTGGATGTTATTGTTAAACTCTCCCAGCTTATCGTACATGATAGAAAGGTGGAGGTTACACAAACGCTTCCAGTGGTGTTCCTCTAACCACTTGTTGTCGCTGTTGGTTCCGAAGATGAACTGTTCTCAAGTTGTTTCTTTTGTCCCCTCGTCTCTTCTAAATCTGAGGAATAAGCATTTCGGTTCCACGACCCGTAAAATAGCCCTTATTGGATGGCAGGTAGCAGTCATGGTAACTTCTACCTAGAAGTAAAAGGAAGGCAGAAACAGGCAAATACAATTTTAAAGCCTTAAATCACTATATACCAAAAATATACCCTTAAAGTAATAAAACACTAAATACGAGAAATACACTGATATCTAACTTGCATAAGTCTTGCAATAATCTTTACATTGCTACAATCTTTACACACTGATACCATTGGAAATGCAAGAATAGGAATATTTTTCTTGGGGATCAACCACATAGTTGTTAAATAGAACGGACCTTTGTTGGCTCCTCTTCGGACAAAGGTTCATCTAGCTCGGGGAATCTACTCCTTAGATTTTGAAAAGAGATCTTAAGACAGATATGAAGGCAAGCATACATATCACGAGAATCCTTAATGGTGCTACAATTTACATTCTTTTTATCAGCAAGAAGGAGCGTTGTCGCATAGTTAATGGAGCTGGAGGCTTCAACTGACATCAAGTCCTCCAAAAAGATACGGAAAAACCTGAAGCATCGGATTCAATGAGTAAGTTGGCAACAGCAGAATGTGCCTCAGAATAACCGAATCCACGCTTAAAGCCAAGTTGGTGAGGTGGAGCATAACACTTAGTCTTAAACTCATCTATAATGACTAATTCATCCCGTTTACACAGAGTCATTGAAACGGAGATAGGTTGAAATAAAGTGCGCTGAGGGGTAGTTCTACCCTTCTTGAGAGTACACTTGATATCAACGAAACAGGTCTTGCCTTCCCAAGACCAGAACATAATTTGCACTTTACTGAAAAAACATAAATGTTTTTACTTTCATATCTTTAATAAATCAAATGATATTAACATTTTGATTACTAAATATCAGTATATATATATATATGTGTATATATAAATATATATATATATATATATATATATATATATATATATAGATATATATATATATATATATATATATATATATATATATATATATATATATATATATATATATATATATTATATATATATATATATATATATATATATATATATATATATATATATATATATATATATATATATATATATATATATATATATATATATATATATATACTGATATTTAGTAATCAAAATGTTAATATCATTTGATTTATTAAAGATATGAAAGTAAAAACATTTATTTTTTTCAGTAAAGTTCAAATTATGTTCTGGTCTTGGGAAGGCATAGGGGTTGCGAGCCCTACTCATGTTAATTTCTGCTCGTTTTGAGTTTGACTCGGTTATTTATTGTAATTTCTGTTCGTTTTGGGTTTCATTTATTTATCGATGCTGATTTGTGGTAGTTTCATGCTTTTTAGATTATTTGATTTTATTTTTGCTCATTTTTGGTCTAATGGAGTTTTTTACTTTTCTTTGAAAAATTTATTTTGTGGAAAAAGTTTTTTTTAATTAATAAAAAGTGAAAACAAAAAGATTCTTTCTGAAGCAACACCATAGCGTTGCCTATAGTAAAGAGTCATAGGCTTTTTGTTCAAAATAGATTTTGAGATAGCCTTTTTGTTCAAAATAGTTCAAAGGTCAAATAGCCGTGTCTCCGGATTTGACAACCCCTCCAACTTCTAGGGCAAGAGCTGTAAGTTATGCTATTTACCCATTTTTACCATATAAGGTTTTTATGGAAGGGGTGGTGGTATAAAATTTGAAGAGGGTTCTATCGATTGGAAACTGAAAGTTCTAGTGTCGTTTTTAAGAGCCGAAAGTGATTGGAGGGCAGAAACACCCCCCAAACCCTTTTTTCTCCTATGCATCCTATCAAACTTTTAAGATATCTATTTTGTTCGAAATGATGTAAAAATCAAATAGCTATAGTTCAAGGATTGAAAAAGAGCCCCCTCCCCCAGAGCCCCTGGGACAAAAGCTATAAGTTATGAAAGTTACCCAGTGTTAACCTATAAAGTTTTTTCAGTGGCAGCGCTATAGTGTTGCCTAAAGTGAGCCATGCGGCTTCAATGTTTCATTATTTATTTATTTTTTTTCCTAGAGGCACTTCATATGGAAGGGGTCGTCACATAAACTTCAGAGAGGGCTCATTCGATTCCTCCGCTCGAAAAATTCTTATGGGGTTTCTTGAAAATTTAAAGTTGAAAATCCTTCCGTCCTGTAAGGAAACTTCCTTGGAGTCTTATGAACCAGTCATAGCATGACAGGAAGAACAGGATAACGGCAAAAATTTTTAATAAAGGTATTACAGCTGTTACATAAATTTTTTGAACAGCTGAAAAAATTTGCGACGCTATTACTATTATTATTGTCTCTTGATTGACAGTAAACTTGCAACTTCACTGCTAACAAGTTGATTTAGAAGTTACTTTGCACAATTTATCTTTGCGAACAATTTAGCGGTCGCATGCCACAATGGGATACCTTTACTATTACGTAGTAAGGGCCCTTTTTTATTCTTTCTTGCTTTTGTTTGATTTTAATACAATTTAAAGATATTCTTTTGATAAATTTTTGTTTGTCATGACATTGACAGTTATATTGAAAGTATTTGATATTTACACGTTTTGAGACAAAGGGTATTGCCATTTCCATCTAGTTGATTTGCCGTAATCCTCCGCTGGCTATTATTAAGGACAAAGAAGAGGGTTAATACTTACAACTATAGGGTCTATAGCTTAAACTGAAGGAGAATTTGACAATGTTGGAACTGATAACAGCGCAAAACAAAACTGAATTTTAGTCTATGCCATACTGAAAAGATAAACCAAATTTGGCATTAACTCAGGGCAAAAATTTACACTAAAATCACTGACAATTTAAATGTTAAAGATTTATCTGAAAGTTTAAAAACGTATTTTGTAAACAAGTGTCTTTTAAGATTGGAAAAAATTACTTGAGAAGACAGCTGATGAACTAGGAGGATGCCACTTGAGAGTAGAATCCAAAGGGGTAAATTATGGGCTTTTCCATCACTTAGTTGTATTGCTTCACTTAACCAACATCGTTCCCCCCCCCCCTCTGATGGATAAGTATAATTCAGCTCAGTAAATGTTCACCCTTTTTGAAATCGTGTGACTCTGTTCTTCCCGCGGATTGATTAGCGTACGACTGTTGAAATCCCTTTCAAGGGGGTCCAAATCATAACTATTATAGTGGTTCTGGCTTGCCTAAGCAGGCCTTCAACACTGCTTTACACGGTTTGTAAGAATGTAAAATCCTTTCTGATGGGCGGATAATTATTAGCTGGCCTACCATAGACCATTTTACATACTCATGTTATGAAGCCTGCAGTACGAAATGACAAAGTAAAACTTCTTTTATAGGTAAGTGAACGAAAGTTTTGAAAAATTTTCAGGAATACTTTTAATGCTATTGTAGAAGCAAGGAAACCAATCCGTACTGAATTTCAGGAGAACCCATCTGGTCTCTTGCAATAGCAAGCCACTGATTATACTATTTATAATTGCATGAAAAATTCGCAAGGAAATACATTCCTTACATATCATTTTAGGCAAACAGAGCTTTTTCAGGAAAGGTAAGGGATGCAAAAATATTAATATTTCACTCCTACACAAGAGCGTCTAGATTGAAAACGTCTAGAAGCATGTCTAGATAAAAAAAACGTCTAGATTGGCAGTCAGATAGCATAAGTCGTTGTTTTTTTCTAATATTAGTGTGTGCTCCTAGAGCCAGAGCATTGGTTACCTGACTTATCCAATGTCTATCTTCTTTCCAAATCTACTCAGGATGAAGTTACCTAAAATTTATCTAATTCAGCCTCCAGGCGAGTTATTTTAATTATCCTCGTAAATAGAAAGATAAGCTAGGATAACAAAGCGTGCCCATTTTTTAGATGAGTTATATGGTAGATATGATGGATTACTTGGAATTTTCTTGGGTATTAACTTGAAAGCAACTATAGCCTACCATTAAGGTATCTAAACTGCTTGTTTAAAATCATTAACTGCATGTCTCTTTTGTGATATCAAAGCAGCGGCTATCAATGGTTTGAAAAATCACGTGTTTTGGTAAAGTATCTAAGCCTAAATCCAACCACCACTTCTTCAAATTTTCCGCAAAACTCCATCTCAAGGCTAGAGTCATGTCAGAACCACAGCATAGGTGCTGTACAGTAAAGAGATTTTATTACAGAAATGGGACACATCACAGCGCGCAAAGGGACACGTCCCAGCGCGCAATGGTACATAACTATTGATTAGTTATTCTTTGTGCTCGTGTAACGGCGGAGTCATGAAGAAATGTTCAAGATTGATGCGTCCCAAAAATCTTTAATGGAGAAGATTGAAATTTTCTCTACTGTATTGTACCTATGATATGGTCCGAACCCACTTCCTAACCATGCTTTAAGAACACACCCATCTCAAAATCTGTTTCAAAGGATGTTGTCATATCCTTTGACTTGACCTTAACGAATTGTTTTGCTACCTTTTCAGATCTTAATTGTAATGCATGGCTCTCCCAGATTTGTTGGCCTCATTTAAAAAAAAATGAATGATTCTACAGAAAAAAGAAACTACTTGCCTCAAATCAGAAGCGGTAAAAATAGGTCTATCCAGAAGTCATCTCTACCAGTTGCAAAAATCCCCGTCTATAATGGACATTATTTATGATTCCAGTGGACTGAAGGTGGTATATTATCATCCAACTATTAAAAGATAAAATGAGGCAGAGCACATGAAGTGCAATGGAAACCCCTTTAATAAATGTGACAGCGAAAATACTCACCATTATACCACATAGTAGATTCTGCAAAGTCCGTAACAGTAGAAGAAGACCCACACAAGGAAACTTCACAACGGGATGTGTTGGTCTGACTGTTTTCTAAAGAACAGATTTAAACAATAACTAGAGACAATGCAGGTGTTTGTGGACTTGATCACAGTTCTAAGTGATGACAGACACCATACGAACCACCTTTCGAGAAGTCGGAGAGCCCATCCCAAGCTAATCAGTCTAATATAAGCATACGATGAGGGTAAAAAAGCTCAAGTTAGAGCTGACACAAGCCTGTTCTCACTTTTCGATAATGATCTGGGAGTAAGACAAAGATGTGTTTTTGCCTTTCTTTGTCTAACTTCTTAATAGATGAGATGAGATCCCTACTATAATTGAGCGAAATCAAGGAATGCTGGTAAGCCCTTTCCTGTCAATAACTGACCTTAATTTTACCAACGAAGTTAACCTACTTGCCTTGTCTACTTAAAAAGCATCGTCTATTCTTGACGATCTATTGATTTTGGGCAAGCATGTCAACCCTCCATATAAGCCAAAAGAAATCAAAGACGATAATGATAAGCTGTATTGGAGATGATCCTGTCCTGCTTGATGAAAATCCCATATAAATTTTCAATCTTTCAAGTTCCAAAGCTGGAAGAGATTCTGATGGTAGCACCGTATGTAAAACTGAAGCTTATCTAAGTCACTTTAAAGACAAAACTGCAAAACTTTGCACTTCGGACAAAGGTTCATCTAGCTCGGGGAATCTACTCCTTAGATTTTGAAAAGAGATCTTAAGACAGATATGAAGGCAAGCATACATATCACGAGAATCCTTAATGGTGCTACAATTTACATTCTTTTTATCAGCAAGAAGGAGCGTTGTCGCATAGTTAATGGAGCTGGAGGCTTCAACTGACATCAAGTCCTCCAAAAAGATACGGAAAAACCTGAAGCATCGGATTCAATGAGTAAGTTGGCAACAGCAGAATGTGCCTCAGAATAACCGAATCCACGCTTAAAGCCGAGTGAGGTGGAGGTGGAGGCAGTGAGGTGGAGCATAACACTTAGTCTTAAACTCATTTAAAATGACTAATTCATCCCGTTTACACAGAGTCATTGAAACGGAGATAGGTTGAAATAAAGTGCGCTGAGTGGTAGTTCTACCCTTCTTGAGAGTAGCCTTGATATCACCGAAACAGAATTTTAAAGGGGTAATATCTAGGATAAGGATTGTCTGTATGAGCAATTTTAGATGCTGCACGAGGGAGGAACAGTCATTTTTGATATGCTAACTACATACCCAATCAATACCGGAAGACAACTTTGGTTTCAGCCTCTTATTTACTGGTTAAACTAAAAATGGCACAACCATAATATTGGCAAGTGGACACTGAGGCATATTTAGCATCTCTACAAGACTAGACTCAAAATTTGACCCAAGCGAGGGTTCTGGCGAAGAGAACTCGGCTGTATAATAATCATGCTATTCAGCATTATGTGTATCAGAAGCAAAAACTGATGGGAGCAATCAGGTTTACGATGCACCTTCCAGAGAGAATTTCTACCCTAAGTAACCTTTGATAAAAATCCTAAAATGAGACGCCTCCGTTGGCCTGCTTATTCCTGAGCAAACTATCTTTTAGTTTGTAAACAAAACAGAATTAATGTCGCCACTATGAGATTGGAAAGATTGATTCCACAAAATCAGCCAAAACTATGCAGAAGCATAAACTTTCACAATCGTCGGGTTATCAGACCATTTTGGAACGATTCCCATACGAAGTCGCCTATCAGGTACTACAGCCTCTTCTGCACACATATATGTATATACACATATAAACACAAATTTATTATCATATAATAAATATCACATAGGCCAGTGACTGTGTCAAGTATTTTCGCAAAGATATTTGAGCTTCTGATTGTTGATCACTTAAAAAAAAGTATATTGTGCCACCATTCCAGTTTGGGTTCCAGTCGGTATTAGATGGCTTCCATGCCCTCTGAAGTCTCGGCAATATACTCAGAGATAAAGAAGCATCTGGGAGTACGCCGGTTCTCGGAGCATAAGATGTTACGAATGCTTTTGGTTCCCTTATCCACTCGCAGCCCATGTTGGAGTTGTATAGCCATGGTGTTAGTTTTGATGTAATTTTCCCATTATACTCTGTGTATAGGCAACTAAAAAATCGTTTGAAGTCGGGAAATGTACTTTCGGATAGTGAGCTGCCTCTTATTCTTGGAATAAAGGAAAGAGACATCACATCACTGACTATCTACAACAACGTGTCTCTTCCTGTGCAGATTGCCTGCCTATTAGTTGCATTTCAAAAGGGATGGATACATCACTACTCTGTTATGCGGACTATCTGTTAAATCTGTGTCGGTCAATAGCTAGTCTTCCACGGAGTTTTGATAACCTATCTATTAGGTATCTGCAAATAGAACTAACAATGAGTGCTGCAAAGTCCCAAGTCCTCTTCTTTAGTTTTCACGGTATCTATATGCCCGAAAGTGTCCGTCTAGGTGATAGTGAGGTGGCACCCACCACTATACTAACATATTTAGGTCTCCTGATTGAGTTTTCGGCTAAAAATACGCGAAAGCTTTTGCTTCGGAATGCTGAACACAAGCCAAGAATTGCTTATGCTAGTGTGGTTACATCGGAACTTAGTCTAGAACGAAAAGCCCGTTTTAGAATATATAATAGTGCGGCTTTCCCGAATATTCTATATTTGACCCCATTTTGGGATATTTATTAGTGAATCTGTTTGGCGAGAGTTACGAAAGTGCTATTTCAAGTATGCGAAGTTTCTGCTTCAAGTCCCTCGGCGTTTCAAGAGTAAGTATAGCGTTAACCATTTCGATGTAGTGGAGTCACTTCAGACTGGGGATGAACAGTTTCTAAAACTAAGTAACCATCCCTCTTCTCACCCGTGAAAGGGCTCACTATTTTAGTTGTGGTATTATTTGTAACTTGTGTATATCCTTATGACATGTTAGTTTTGTTTTCCTTTCCCTTTCTTCTATTGTACTCCATCGTTTCCTTTTTTTGTTTATAGATGGGTAATAAATAACACTCGTTCATTAATTCAAAGATACTTGAATGTAAAAGTTAGTATTAATGTTTTTCCAATACATCAAAGTCACAGGCTAAAGATAGGCTAAGGGGAGAAGATCCATGAGAAGTTGATGATCAAATGGGACACACACAGGGGCAAGACTTATCAAAAGTGATGCTACAACATGGTCAACATTCGAATTTGAGAATAACAAGTTCCACAGACAGATTGCATTTAAAATCACCGAGAACAACACAAGGCAAAGACAGTAATTGAGTCCTGACAAGGCATTTAGCTAACTTGTCACACTTTATTGCAAGTAATCGCTCCAAACTATTATCCGGTAATCAGTGGTTAAAAGCACTTTTATAACTATAAAATCTCTACTTCGAACAACAAGAAAACATTCAGACGTAAAGAAAAGACTAAACTTAAGATTAGCTGACACAAAGCCTACTAGACCTCCTAAGGGTATACCTGAAGATTTTTTCGTTTTTGCCGGTACAGAATAATGCACTGAAGATTAAGTCACCAAATAACCACACTAATGCCCAAATTTGAAACCAAATATTCCTGCAAGGAACACTTGGTGAGTGATCTTATTATCGAGCGCAAGGTATTTTATCGACTGAACTTCCTTGATTTGACCAGCATTTAAGGTCACTCACGGGGGTATCATCTATAACATCCGTCTACATCGTCTTCGTCTTAGGTATACTTATTTAGAGGTCAGTTGAGAGTTCTGTGTTTGCCACTTCAATCTGTTGCGATCAGCAACAGACTCAGTAAGAAAGTCCATATGCTCAGCATAGTCAAGGTCCGTGACGGAGAAGAGAGGGCTCGTTACTACACCCTGTCCGTAACGGAGAAAGACAAATTCACTGCTACACCCTCATACTTGTCAAGGGCCATGACAATCCAATCGATAACAGAGTTGAATAATATCCACAAGTGAACGGAGCCGTCATGTGCACCCTCTCGAATCGAAACCGAATACTAAGGTTCACCATAAACTTTGACTTGGGTCTGGGTTCTAAAATAGGCTAAAATACTTTAAAAAACCAGATTATCTTTTCAGGGAATCTGCCCTGTCTCATCGCTAATCGTATAACCTCTCGATGGACCAAATCAAAAGTAGTGATTGAATCAATGAAGATTTGGATCACCTACCCCTGGTCTTTGAAGGAATTCCTGCTATTAGTAGCTCCCAGCCTCAGAAATTCGTTTAAGTCTGCGCACCAGATTTCGATAAGTCCCTTCCAATTTTGAGCAGCTGCCTATCTTTCGCTTTGAACAAGGGGATCATATACTGTTTCTTCTTCCCAGCACACTCTCCAAGAATATGGTAAAGTTTTCTTGTATCCCTTCGTGATGTGGCTTTCCATATCTCATTGACCACAATGGACCCGTAGGCCTTTCCATTGTACTATTTTACTTGTGCCATTCCTGATGCAGGTATCTATAAGCAGTAGACTTTTTGCTGGTAATCCCTTTCTTCTTTGCGGAGAGTTATAGTGTTTTATCGTAAATGTATTTTCTGTCTTTTCGTTTTACAACTCCGAAGATGGTTCCGGCAGCCTCCTCTGCGCAGCCTTCAACATTGCTCTGTTATCTCTCTATCTTGGGTATGAGGCATCCCAATGAGTTCGAAACCAAATTGGAAGCATCGTCTTATAGGGTGGCAAAGTAATTAGAAATTTCAAGGACAAAAGATTCTTGGTATTTATCTATCTTTAGTTTAGATATATTTATTTACTGACTTGGAATTGACACCTTCTTAGTATTAAATCTGTATCTTAGCCTTGTCTTGAGCAATAAGTGACCTCATTCATTTCTTGAGCCTGTATCAGCACCTCTGTGCACCCATGAGTCTAGAATCATTGCCTTATATCCCTGGGATACAATCAGGTAATCAATTTGAGCTTTCAATCTTTCATCGCGGGAATCCCAGGCATATATGCAGAAGGGTTTATGCCCAAACCAGGTGATAGCCAAAAAAATACTGTTCTGTATTACGAACAGGAGCGTTCTTCTTCCGTTGGAGTACCTTTTACTGATGTCATGATTGCCAATGGCCTGCTCTGAGTCATTTGATCTGCCACCGACCCTTGTATTAAAATTACATCTAGTCACAAGTAGGTCAATTTGGGGGGTCTTGTCCATGACCGTCTGAATTTCCCTGTGAAACTGTTGCTTGAGCTGTTCAGGCACATCTGTATATGGATCATGTACGTTAAGTATGGTCATGCTGCTATTGCTATTTAACTCTCTCTCATTCAATCCTCCTAGATACTGCTAACATTTGAAGTGCCCATTGGTAGATTTAAGTTACAACAGGAGACTTGGTCCTGATAAACAGGACCCATCAGATGGTCCTTAGTGGTAAAAAATAATCTTCTTCCCAGACAGAAATTCTAGGGTCAAAGATTTCACGTCCATTCAGCGTCCTCTTATAAATGCACGGGATGTCAAAATTGCAACATAAAATTCCACAGCAATAAAAGCTTGTGTCAGGGGGCTTTTTATGAAGCACAGGTTCCAGCAAGCATTGATCTGGACTAGTCTTGTTGAAATGATGATAGCTATTCCAATTTTCGGTAGGTATCAAGTCTTGTCATATTGCATAAAACCGAGGATGCCGTAGCCAAACTTTTGCCCTGTTTTTCATCATCATCTCTTCGCTGTTAGTTTTTAATTCATCATCATCCTCGCTGTACGTTTCTCGGGGATAAGGTTGACCAGAAGGTCCTTGGTCTTTGTTTTACCTAGAGTGTGACAGCCACCAGCCTCTTCAGCGTTAAGCTTGTTGATGTTTATCCATCTTCAAAACTTCATGGTGCACTGATAGATTCCCATACCACCTAAGGACGGAAGCTACCACCGTCGTAGAAATTTTCAGGCTTAGCCAGTCCTTTGCTCCAACCTAGAGTCAGTAAAAGGCTTCGGAAAATCAGACTCCATATTGGCATTTTCCACCCCTTCAACAAAATAACTGGGGCAAATTTTGAGCTTTTGGGAGAGCATACTGCCTCCTCCTTCCACTAGATCTACTCCTAGCCCACCCACATCAAGTGGCAGAAAGTGCAGACTCCCATGGTGTTTCAACCACATAATAGGATGCCCTGCCAGCGCATTACAGAATTAATTGCCTTCAGAGTCTCATACCGTCAAGAATGAGGAAGCGAGGAGGGCTAGAATTAACACCCGCTTGTGAACCATCAATTCTTACTGAGAGGCACTTAATAGGCTGATGAATTATGGCGAAGCCTGAGACCCAAGATGGTTGTCGATCATCAAGTCATTAACTGCAGACACACTTTACAGGAGCTTTTTAGCTCCGTTGATATTTTTGTGTCACTGGACCTCGGACACCCAAGTGATTCAAGGACTTCCATTGTAAAACAAGTAAGTAAGAAACTCGGTATATGCAAGAAAGAAAGTCGAAAGATCCAAAAAGGTTTTGTTTTTTTATATTTCGCCTACTTTTTCATTTTCAGCAAATCCAGAATCATGCTCACCCATCACTAATGTAAAATCCTTGATATATTTATGTTTTGATCCCACCGGTTGTCTCCGGTTTTCCAGCTAACAAGTCACGTGTGCTATACCTTTTTGGATCCACACTTACTTGGGTTGAATAAGCAATTCCTCGTGCATGGACACGCAAGGCTGATTAGGCTTTCGATTCAGCAGATATGCAAGAAATCCAAAACAGTCTGCACAAACTTCCAGATTAGTATTTCATACAATAAAGTAATCGATTCTTGACGAGATCAGTAGTAGTACTGCAGGATTCGTGTGGCATAAATGTATTTTATATCAAAAATTTACTCCCCATTCTGTACAATTCAAGATTTTTGAATTGTAATGTACATTGTGCGGTAAGAAAGTTCTTCGTTAAAAACATCTCAACTTAATGAGTTATACAAGAAGAAGAATTAATTGTATTTTTATTATTCAATATACAAAAACACTTGCCCAGTAGTGGTGTTAATGACAAAGAAGAACTAGCAGGAATTGATCAGAAAAGTGATGCTGAACTGGAATGTGGTCAACTATACAGAGGATTGGCCTGCTTTTTCTCCCATAAAAAAAAAAAAATTCTGTAAACTGTTGGGCAGATTTGGTATTTTGGTCTGGGCATGACGTCTTTTATTCTGTTTAAACGATATTTCTTCTGGTCTCCATGGTTTATACAAACAATCGCATTTCCAAGATTAGTCTGAAAATAGTTTCATAATTATGATAATAGAAGCTTAGTTATTTATTGAGTCGACAGGTAGGAAGGACAGACATCAAACAGTTCGTGGTAAAGAACTGTAAGTAAGGAGCGACCCGGCTCAATGGTAACCGAAACTCTGAAAAGCGGACTTTCTTCGAAAGTCGAAAGAAAAGAGCGAGGGGTTGAGGAGGGGACAGCCCCTTTCATATACGGAATAATTTCTGTTCATTTTAAGTTTTAACGTCGTTCCTTACTTTCAGTTAAAAAAAAACTTGTTTTTTTTATTTAATACACTCACAAAGACCATTATTTATTTATAAAATGGTAATTCATACAGAAGCTATAAAAGTGTCAGTCAAAGCAGAGACTATGCCTTCTGGTGGTTCCGAGTTGAGTCAGGTCTTAAATGTTAACCTGTGTTTTTAAAGTTATAGTTAATATATTACAATAGTTAAAAAAATGTGTTTCATTGTCAGTAAAGTGCAAACGATACTCTAGACCCGTGATTCCCTATGGGGGATGCAGACCCCACCGTGGGGGATGGCAATATTTTGCAGGGTGATGAGCAGGACATTTACTCTTCGGCTTTAGAGCGTTAATTTTGAAAAAAAAAAATCATGTGAAGGATGTCACATTCATATGCATTAAAAAACAAAAAATATACATGATAATATGGCAATGACGTCATGCATTGTATAAAAGCTGTTTTATACAGACAATATTTTGCATTGGCATAAAATATGCCTAGTGGACGACGCGAAAGAAAAAAAATGCTAAGTTAATGGCTTTTTAAGCTTCCTTCAGACAAATATACGTAAAATTTTGAATTTCACAAAGTTTAAAACTTCACCAGGGGGAAGGATATCAGGACTTTAGAATTGCCCAGGTAAGACATGGCCCAAAAATGGTTGGGAATCGTTGCTATAGCCTGATGGGGGCTCTGGGGGGGGGTGCAAAACTACACTTATATGTGATAATTCTTGCTCATTTAAAGCTTCAATTTATGGTTTCAAACACAAAGAGATTTATCGCTTGGGATAAATTTTCTGTTTGTCTTTTTCTATTTTCTATGAATAATAGTTTTTATTCGTTTGAAGTTTTATCTTTTAGTGTATTTCTAGTCCTTTTAAGCTTTAGTATTGGTCTTTACATCTCAGTACATATTTTATCTCTATATTTGTCATACACTTTGAAAATTGACACTGGAATCCTATTTCTATTGCCGTTGATTGCATTCATTTTAAGCAGGAAAACCGTTAGAGAAAAAATGAGAACCATCCCGATGGGAGAAATAATCCCCTCTCCTCAAGCTAGAGCAAATTTACAATGAATGAAAACACAAAATAATCGTAAAACCTGCTGAGCTTGTATTTATTCCAGGAATGACGTTTTAAAATTAATGAGCCATGGAATTATGCTTTTCTGCATAACTCTTAATTATTTATGCTTAATTCAAAATGAACTACAGGAAAAGGGAATTTTAGATAAGGAACTTTAATAGATGCCTGCATATTTCAACTTTAAGCAACAAACGTTTTGATTAAAATTAGTTCTTTGTTGAACAGCAATGCAACCAAAAATAAAAAAACAGACTGCTTCAAGGTAGCTTCTGCAAGATTTCCTAGCCATGAAACGCAGCAAGAGACGGAGAAAAAAATCGAAAAATGACTTAGAAAAGAAATAAGGAAGCTACTGTCTTACTTCTAACAGCTTCTGAAGACCGCAGGTAGCTTGTAATGCAGAATAAAACCAAATAATACACAATCTAACCTGCCCCAAGGAAGTCTAAGGAGGGACAGAGTAAAAACTATGATTTATGACTAAATATCAGAAAAAGATAATAAAACTGAAAAGAGTTACATACAAACCAAGAAACGGTTCAATATCATTTTCTTTTCTTTTTAGATAAGCTGAGTGAGTGACATTTCCAAGCTAACTAAAGCAGAGCATTCAAAACATAACGAAAAGCAGGATTCTGATACACGTTAGTAAACTGATGGTACTGACGTAACGAGAGGAATAGTAACTTCATTACACATGGGCACAAGAGCGCACCTAGGATTTATGTTCAGAATGCACGAGTCAAACAATATTGCTCCAAATAGTCAAAAGGTCAAGTAACAATTCCTCCGGGGAGGCCATGTCCCCATAAGCCCTTAGCAAGGCCTGTAAAATATGTATTTTTAGTATTGTTTACATACATAATTTATCATTGGAAAGGAAGAAATGTTTTTTTATGGGTGTGTTTAAAACGACTAACAGTACTAAAGAGAAAATTTGGGGTATATTAGGGAATATGTTTAACCAAATCAAAAGATACTATGTACATCCAGTTTAGAAATAGGCGTGCCTGCAATATCTCAAGAACAGTTGAGGGAAGTAAGGCGAAATATCCAGGACATGTTGAAAGGGATGTTGAAAAGTGATTAAAGGTCAACACCCCCTCAACCTTTTTAGATTCTCCCCTAAACGCTGATCTAAATTTGAGATATCTGTTGTTATCAGAATAGTCTAAAGGTGCAATGGCGCTGTAAATTTTGTAATTTGCCCATTTTTTGCACATAAGACTTATTATTGGGAATCGAGTGAACCTCTGATCCCACTTCTGTTTGAAAAGGCTAAGGGTACAAATGCATTGTTTACATATCGAATCATTTCCATACAGTTTGTGGTAACGAACTGTAAGTAAGGAGCGACCCGGCTCAATAGTAACTGGAACTCTAAAAAACGGAGTTTTGATACCAATAGATACATCAGAAGAACCAAATTTTTATGCTGATTTTAAATATATAAGTGTCATCAAGTTTAGTCTTACTCATCAAGTTACGCGCCTGAGAAAATTTGCCTTATTTTTGAAAAAGGGGGAAACACCCCCTAAAAGTCACAGAACTTTAATGAAAATCACACCATCCGATTCAGCGTGTCAGAAAACACTACTATAGAAGTTTTAAGCTCCTCTCAGCAAAAATGTGGAATTTTGTATTTTTTTACCAGAAGAAAGATTAAGGATGCGTGTTTATTTGTTTTTTTCCCAGGGGTGATCGTATCAACCCAGTGGCCCTAGAATATTACGGGAGGGCTCATTTGAACGAAAATTAAAAGTTCTAGTGCCCTTTTTAAGTAACCAAAAAATGGAGGGCAACTAGGCCCCCTCCCACGATCATTTTTTCCCAAAGTCACCCGGTCATAATTCTGAGATAGCCATTGTGTTCATCATGGTTGAAAAATACAATAACTATGTCTTTGAAGATGACTTACTCCCCAACTGTCCCCTTGAGGAGGTCACAGTCCCCAATGTTTACATATGGTAATGGTTATTGGGAAGCATACAGAAGTTTTCAGGGAGGATTTTTCTGATATTCCGGGGACAGGGTCAGGGGTTACGTGGGAGGATCTTTTTATGGAGGAAGTTTTCGTGGGGAAGGGATATTGCTATGAAGGGGGTAGCAGATTTCTCAGCATTATTTAACAAACGATCAGAAGTTAAATAAAAAAAAATCAACTGATAGTAAGGAGCAACATCAAAACTTAAAACGAACAGAATTTATTACGCATATGATTTGGTTCGCCCCCTAGTCATTACCTCGCTCTTTACGCTAAAGTTTTTTTTTGTATTTTCACCAGAGCTATTTATTCTAATTAACGGCCTCTGTGATTAAGGGGTCATTCTTAAAGAATTGGAACAAAATTTTAATTTAGCGTAAAGAGCGAGGTATTGACTAGGGGGAGACCCCCCTAATGTGCGTAATAAAAATATACGAATATAGAAGTTTGTTACGTAAATTAATTTTTAAGTTATGTCAGATCAAAATTTCGAGAAAGCCATTTAGCCAAACAAAAGTAAAATTAATATACAAACTTCGTTTTAATTACTCATGTACGGTGAGCCAAAATCAAAGCTGCATTAATTCAAAAACGTTCAGAAACTAAATAAAAAAAACAAGTTTTTCTTAACTGCAAGTAAGGAATGACATTAAAACTTAAAACGAAAGGAAATTATTCCGTATATGAAAGGGGCTGTCCCCTCCTCAACGCCTCGCTCTTTACGCTAAAGTTTGACTCTGTCTCATAACTTTATCTTTTAAAACAATAAGAAAATTTAGCGTAAAGAGTGAGGCGTTTTGGAGGGGACAGCCCCTTTCATATGCGGAATAATTTCTGTTCGTTTTAAGTTTCAATGTCACTCCACACTTTCAGTTAAAAAAAACTTGTTTTTTTTTATTTTATTTTAGGAAAGGGCGGTATGTTGTATCATGGGTCCCCAAATAGGCTTAGGGTATTGAACTGAAACCTTCAGGAGATCTAAAGAGAATATTATAAAAATAAAAACATGATGCATCAGCAATGTCTAAAAAACAATTGAGCGTATTAAGTTATAAATTTCAGGGCATGTTGAGGGGGATGTTGAAAAGTGATGGGAGGGCTACCCTACCCTCCTTTCCTTTTTTAGATCCCCCCCACTGATCAGCCTTTTCATATAGCCAGTTTTTTCCAGAATAAAAAAGTTTAATAATGATGCTTCTGGTTATGGCATGACCCCCTCCCAAAAAAACCTTAGGACAAGGGTTATAAATTGTGTCGTTTGCCCATCGTTTGAATATAGGACTTATCATCGAGAAATGGGGAACTGTATGATCATGGGTGGATTCGAAAGGCGAATAATTATTAAGTTGAAAATTCAGAGATTATTCAGGGAGATTTTGAGCTTGACAACACTATGGGCATCGTGGTTGTCAGAAGAAAGTATCTGCAAAATCTCAGGAAAATCTAAGACAATTATATAAAAAACTTTCAGGAAATATTGGTTCAGTGGCAGATCCAGGGGAAAGCAAGGGGGGCACGCTCCCCCTAAACTCATCTAAAGTAGTGTAATTTACTTAATTAATGCACGTTTATGTTAATTAAACTTGCTCGTAACGCAAGTTCATCGGATCGACCTATTTTGCCCCTCCCCCTAAAAAAATCCTGGATCCGCCCCTGTATTGGCAGAGGCACCATTTCAGCCAAACCTTAGGGTGGGCAAGCAACCCCGAAGCAGGCTTGTATAAGAAAAAAAAATTGCCTCTAGCTTTATCCGAAAACAAAAATGCCTTCCGTGGGAGTTACCGTAAAAATTAAGGAAATTGTCTCAATTGCTTTGCCTTTCCTTCTTTCGCTCTTATGCCATAGGTTAGGAAAAGGCCAGATATCTGAAGAAAGCGGAAACGGTATGTGCGATGTTAAAAAAAACAACCGTTTGGGAATCTTCCACTTTTCCGAACCTATAACTTGACGAAAGCCGAACCTCTGTAAAAACTCACGCTTTGACTAAAGTATATTCTGCAGCCGAATTCTTCAGCTCGCTGCTTTTACAGTGAATACTTTAAGTCCAAGTCGGTGTCACGCTCCGGCTATGACGATGCAAAACTTTGCTCGATTAAGTATATTTACAAAATCAAAAAATACAACAAAATTTTGAAACAGGTCAGTGAACACTCAAGGCAACAAGGGGAACCGTCGTGGTTTCATCTTCGCAAAGTTGTCAACAAGCTGGTCGAAATCCGAGTTTTTAACTAAATCCTTCTCTGCAAAGATCAAAAGCAGGTGACTAAGACGATCGTCTCCTGTGGTCGAGCGCAGATAGTTCTTCACTATTTCCAGCCCAGAAAACAAGCGTTCATTTCTGGCTGTCGAGACAGGAAGTGTGGCAGCAATATGAAGAACTTTGATAATTTCTGAATAGGCCACTAGAAGTGTCTCGATATTATCGATGACGTCCATGAAGTTCTTCGGCTTTGCCTCCTCCTCGAGCAAAAACCACTTGGCAATACGAGATTAGGCCTCAAGAAGAATCGGGTCAATGTCAGTTTCAGAATAAAGTTCAGAGAATTGCTTGAGGAGCCCTGCAGCCATGAACTTGGTAGAGCTGGGGTCCAGAGCTTCGAGTGTACTGAACACTGGAAGGTTATCTGTAAACCGTCTGTCGAATTCCGCAATCAGACGATCTACAGTCTCCAGGTATTCTCTTTTCAGTTCTTCCGCTAGAGTTGGAGCTCTATTGTCGGATTCAACAAAGTTTTTTCCAAACGTCAAAGTGGTCATGAATTCTTTCAGGTGTTTGATAATTTTTTGGGTTCTTCTAGGTCATCCCTTCTGACCTGCAGAGGAGGATCCGGTCGCGGGTCCATTCACGTCAGGTACTTCAATTTTTATACCTTCAGCAAACTCTTTTGCCTTCTCCAAAAGCGATGCAAATGAAGTGTCAGAGCGCAATTCAGCTATTTCCTTCCTTGTTGCTTGAATCAAGGTACGGGACCTAGATATTACCAGATCAACTGCCTGAAGCTGCTCAGAAAGGGAGTTTGTCGTCCTCAGGATTGCTTCCATATAGAGCAACTGGAATATAACTGTGAAAGATTCCATTTTTCTCTGGAGCCCAGCTGCTTCTGCTCGAGCTTCACTATCAGCTCCCTCGCTGACTGCAGACAGTACAGCCAGAACACATTCATATCGGAGTCTTATCTTCGATACTGATCGATATCAGTATGACAATCTTGTCGCATCACTCCTTTCTAATTCCAGGACTTGCAGTTGAGTAGCCTTTTGGGACTCGACAAAAAGCTGATGTCTGGTGTTGCTGTTGGAAATGAACGTGTACAGATTTTGGACTAACGAAAAAAATGAGCCAACAGTCCCAACACCTTCAACGCAGTTTGCAATGACCAAATATAGTCTATGCGCATGGGAATGAATGTATATTGCTTGTGGCGCTTTCACTCTCAGTCGCACTTGAACACCAGAGAAGGGCCCGTTTATCAAGCTTGCTCCGTCGTAGCACTGAGCAACACAATAGTTCCAGTCGAGACCAAGTTTCGCCACTGTGTCGTGAATGAAGATGACTAAACTCTCAGCATCCAGGCTTTTCATATGGTAGCATCCCATTGGTCTTTCTCGTACTTTTCCCTCGTCGAAGTACCTCAGAAGAATGACGAGCTGTTCTTTCTTCGAATTATCTTTTGTCTCGTCGACAAGAACAGCAAAGTATTTGGCACGCTTAACTTCTTGCACTATTGTAGACCGAAGCCTAGATCCGATAACTGAAATTAGATCGTTCTGGTATTCGTGGGACGTATAGTGGCAGTATCGTCTTTGTAGCTTGTTGCAAAGCGTGGGAGAATACTCGGCGAGAAGATTGCAAGTTTTGACGAAATGTCCTTTATTTGCCGAAGATTCAGTCTCATCGTGGCCGCGAAAGGCTGTACCCAGTCGCCCCAGTAGGGCCGTTAATTTCAGTAAAGCCTTTACGTGTTCCCTGTTTTCATTCATCTACTTATTTCTGTCCGTTGACAAAACAGATGCGATGGTTTGCATCTCCTTGGCTTGTATAGCTTTGAACTTCGTCCACGAAACTGCACTGTCCCTGTGGCGGTCACTTTTCGCATGCTCTTCTAGAACGCTTGAGATGTCCTTCCATCTTCTAACGCCGGCCTCGATGAAAGGCCTCGCCCCGTATCTATGTCCGCGAAGGGTTGACGTGCCGCCGAAGTGTCTGCAGCAGAAACAGAAAACCGAATTTTCCTTAACTGAGTACTCAAGCCAAGGATGCTTTCCATAACACGAAATATTAAATGACCGTCTTAGCTTGCCGTTTGCTGAAACCTGTGGAGGGTACCGTAGCAGCTGTGGTTGATATGGATGGTCGTGGAAGGATGAAGAAATATCAGTAGGACCACTTGAACGATGGTGCTCTTCATCTCGAGTCGTATCTCGTCCAGATTATGCCTCTTGAGCAGGGACAGGCGCAGTGTCTCTTTGAGTGTCTCGTTTTCTACTAGCTCGGTCTGACCGACCACCACGTCCTTCGACGGACCCAAAGCGATGGCAATGGATTGTTTGGGTGCTGAGTCAGGCACCAGAAAGATATACCCAAAGGTTAAAAGCCACTCTTGTACTTTGAAGCACTATTGAACTCATTTTCAACATTTAAACAGTTGCTTTTTTTTAGAATGTTAAGTCCAAACTGCGTAGCAGTTTCCGCTTTCGGCACAGCAGTTCGGGAAAAATAGTGCTAGAACTCCTCCATGGTGTGACAGTTTACTAAAGTATATCGAACTTCGGAAAAAAAACAGGAAATTTCCGCAAAGCCAAAGGGGGTGTTTTTTGGATGATTATACATGCGTTGATCCTTATCTACCCGTAAAGACAATAATAGAAACTTTGGGCTTAATGCAATAGCAACCCAAATCGCAAAAAGCCTTTGCAGTAGTCCTTGAATGAATGATTCGGGTGTCATGACAGATCGCAAATAAGCTAAAGGCGCGTTTGATTTGCTGTAGTTTCAGTTACGTCCTTCTCCGTTGTGGGCTTATTTGCATTTTTTCTGCGAAGTTCTCCCATTTAGCCTGAAGAACTACTGATAATGGGACCGCCAAACAGGTTCATAATTTTGGACCAAATGGCAAAACGTGAAGCATGACTACAGCAAATCGAATGCGGCTTCATATCATCAGTCGGCATTGTAGCAAATCGAATGCTATAAGCACTGCCAAACTGTGTGGTTCCATCAATAAAAAAAAAGAAAGAAAAAGGAAAAAACGACAATCTTTGGCTTATGCCCCTCAACCCATGTAGTATTGTTATCCATAAAGTTAGCAGTGCTTTGCAGAAGAAAAAAGAACAAAACAAAACAACATGGAGGTAATCTTAATCAAACAGTTCGTGGTAACGAACTGTAAGTAAGGAGCGACCCGGCTCAATGGTGACCAAAACTCTAGAAAACAGGTTTTTGATACCAATAGATACATCAAAAGAATCAAATTTCAATGCTGATTTCAAATATATAATTTTCATCAAGTTTAGTGCTACCCATCAAAAGTTACGCGCCTGAGAAAATTTGGCTGATTTTCAAAAAAGGGGGAAAGACCCCCTAAAATTTATAGAACCTTATTGAAAATCACACCATCATATTCAGCGTATCAGAGAACCCTACTGTAGAGGTTTCAAGCTCCTATCTGAAAAAATGTGGAATTTTCCATTTTTGCCAGAAGGAAGATCACGAATGCGTGTTTATTTGTTTTTTTTTTTGTTTTTTTCCCAGGGGTGATTGTATCAACCCAGTGGTCCTAGAATATCGTGGGAGGGCTCATTGGAACGGAAATCAAAAGTTCTAGTTCCCTTTTCAAGTGACCAAAAAAAATGGAGGGCAACTAGGCCCCCTCCCGCGCTAATTTTTTCCAAAGTCACCCGATCAAAATTTTGAGTTAGCCATTTTGTTCAGCATGGTCGAAAATATGGTAACTATGTCTTTTAGGATGACTTAATCCCCCAAAGTCCCCGGGGGGAGGGCTAAAAGTTATGAACTTTCCCCAATGTTAACATATAGTATTGGTTATTGGGAAGTATACAGAAGTTTTCAGGAGGGTTTTTTTCTGGTAGTGGGGGTGGGTGGGTCGGGTGTTATGTTGGAGAATCTGTCCAAGAAGGAAGTTTTCATGGGGGAAGGGAAATTGCCATGAAGGGGGCGCTGGACTTGCCAGCATTATTTATTGGTTATTGGGAAGCATACAACCATTTTCAGGAAGGATTTTTTCTGGAGGGGGGCTGGAGGAGGGGGCTACTCGGGAGAATCTTTCCATGGAGGATGTTTCTTTGGGGTAAGGGACATTTCTATGAAGGGGGCGCCGGATTTCCAAGCATTATTTAAAAAATGATCAGAAATTAAATTAAAAAAAAACAAGTTTTTCAACTGAAAGTAAGAAGCAACATTAGAACTTAAAACGAACAGAAATTATAAAGTATATGAGGGGGTTCTCCCCCAAGTCAATACCTCGCTCTTTACGCTAAAGTTTTTTTTAGTGCTTTCAAAAGAGCTATCTATTCTAATTAAACGGCCTTTGTGATTCAGGGTTGTGTGAATTAATTTTTTTTTAACTTTTAACGTAAAGAGCGTGGTATTGACTAAGGGGAGAACCCCCTCATATACGTTATAACATATACGTAATAAAAAAAATAAAAAGAAACAAGCGATACGGCTCAATAGTAATCGAAACTTTTAAAAACGGAATTTTGATGTCAATAAATGTATCAAAAGACGGGTTTATAATGCTGATTCTAAATATATAAATTTTATTAAGTTTAGTATTACTCATCAAAGGCTACGAGCCTGAGAAAATTTATCCGATTTTTTAAAGAGGGGGGAAACATCCCCTACAAATGAAAGAATTTTAATGAGAATCACACCGTCAGATTCAGCGTAACAGAAAACCCTATTACATAGGTTTCAAGCTCATATCTGCAAAAATCTGCAACTTTGTATTTTTGCCAGAAAAAAAAATATACGAATATAGAAGTTATTTACGTAAGTTAATTACATAAAATATGTAATTAAAATATGTCCAGTTGGCAGTAGAGATGCCCCTTTTGACACGATCCCTCACCCCTGCTGCCACCTACAACTTTTTTACATAATTTATGTCTGTTTGTTGTCAGTGAGAATGAAAAAACAGGAATTTTCTCACATTGATGGATGTTTTCTTGGACGGTTATGTGTCTTGGTCAATTTATTTGATGTTTTTCATGGATGTCAACAGTAATTTATGTTTGTTTTATGGTTTTTGTCAGTGAGAATGGAAAAACAGTATTTTTCTCACATGAAAAAACAGGAATTTTGTCACATTTATGGATGTTTCTTGGATGGTTATGTGTGTTGGTCAATTTATTTGATGTTTTTCATGAATGTCAACAGTAATTTATGTCTGTTTTATGGTTTTTGTCAGTGAGAATGGAAAAACAGGAACTTTCTCACTTTCTTGGATGGTTATGTGTGTTGGTCAATTTATTTGATGTTTTTCATGGATGTCAACAGTAATTTATGTCTGTTTTATGGTTTTTGTCAGTGAGAATGGAAAAACAGTATTTTTCTCACTTGAAAAAACAGAAATTTTCTCACATTGATGGTTGTTTCATGGACGGTTATGTGTGTTGGTCAATTTATTTGATGTTTTTCATGGATGTCAACATCAATTTATGTCTGTTTTATGGTTTTTGTCAGTGAGAATTTGAAAAACAGGAACTTTCTCACTTTCATGGATGTCAACAGCAATTTATGTATGTTTTATGGTTTTTGTCAGTGAGAATGGAAAAACAGTATTTTTCTCACTTTGCTGTCAGTCATTAATCAAATTGTTTCCGGGCAAAGTTTAGTAATGTCTGACAGGTACTGCTCCAGGAATAGATCCAAGTCATTAATGTCTTTGCCTCGGAAACAATTCTACTGGTCGAACTCCAAAAGATATTAATAACCAAACGCCATGGAAACAATTCTCCAAGAAACATCTTAGCGATGAATAGATTTAGAGCGGGAATCAGGTTTCTTAGTAATTTGAAATGTGACAGCGCAGAGATGCCAAAAAACAAAAGGAACACGCTGAAATTACGTTTAGGGGTTATTTGGGCGAAACCGTTTTTATACATTTTATGGAATTATTTCGGCGAAACAGTTAGAGACATTTTAAAAGATGATTTTAAAAGATGATTTTTGAAGAGGATTTGAGGGTGAAACTCTGTGGTCGTTATAATACACAAGTTGTATTTGAACAGTGTCGTGAGGTCCCCTACCCCAACCCCAAAGAGCTTCGATCCCCCCACCCCGACCCCGAAGGAAGCCCCCGGTCCTAATAGGTCCCCCAAGCTCCCAAAGGACCACCCGGCCCTCAAGGCCCCCCCCCAGACCCTCAAAGGCCCTCCCCGGGCCCCGTCATTCGTTGATGTGTGTTGTCTGAAACCTATGATTTGGGGTGTATGGGTTGCTATTTTTGACTTTTCTGAGTTGGATTTCTTAGTCTTTCATAGGTATGTGTTATCTGAAACCTATGATTTGGGATGGATGGTTTGCTATTTTTGACTTTTCTGAGATGGATTTCTTACCCTTTCATAGGTGTGTGTTGTCAGAAAATTATGATTTGGGATGTGTAGTTTGCAAGTTGGTCTTTTCAGAGCTAGGATTCTTAGTTTCTCATAGGCGTTTGCTGTCTGAAACCTATAGTTTGGGATGAATAGTTTGCTATTTCAGGCTTTTATGAACTAGGTTTCCTAGTATTTCGTAGGTGAATGTTGTCTGAAACTTATGATTTGGGATATGTAAATTACTATTTCGGGCTTTTCTGAGCTAGATTTCTTAGTCTTTCATAGGTATGTGTTATCTGAAACCTATGATTTGGGATGGGTGGATTGCTATTTTTACTTTTCTGAGCTGGATTTCTTAGCCGTTCATAGGTGTGTGTTGTCTGTTTGATGGACAGTTATGTGTGTTGGTCAATTTATTTGATGTTTTTCATGGATGTCAACATCAATTTATGTCTGTTTTATGGTTTTTGTCAGTGAGAATTTGAAAAACAGGAACTTTCTCACATTCATGGATGTCAACAGCAATTTATGTATGTTTTATGGTTTTTGTCAGTGAGAACGGAAAAACAGTATTTTTCTCACTTTGCTGTCAGTCATTAAACAAATTCTTTCCGGGCAAAGTTTAGTAATGTCTGATAGGTACTGCTCCAGGAATAGATCCAAGTCATTAATGTCTTTGCCTCGGAAACAATTCTACTGGTCTAACTCCAAAAGATATTAATAACCAAACGCCATGGAAACAATTCTCCAAGAAACATCTTAGCGATGAATAGATTTAGCACGGAAATCAGGTTTCTTAGTAATTTGAAATGTGACAGCGCAGAGATGCCAAAAAACAAAAGGAACACGCTGAAATTAGGTTTAGGGGTTATTTGGGCGAAACCGCTTTTAGACATTTTATGGAATTATTTCGGCGAAATAGTTAGAGACATTTTAAAAGATGATTTTAAAAGATGATTTTAAAAGATGATTTTAGAAGAGGATTTGAGGGTGAAACTCTGTGGTCGTTATAATACACAAGTTGTGTTTGAACAGTGTCGTGAGGTCCCCTACCCCAACCCCAAAGAGCTTCGATCCCCCCAAACCCAACCCCGAAGGAAGCCCCCGGTCCTAATAGGTCCCCAAAGCTCCCAAAGGACCACCCGGCCCTCAAGGCCCCCCCCCCAGACCCTCAAAGGCCCTCCCCGGGCCCCGTCATTCGTTGATGTTTGTTGTCTGAAACCTATGATTTGGGGTGTATGGGTTGCTATTTTTGACTTTTCTGAGTTGGATTTCTTAGTCTTTCATAGGTATGTGTTGTCTGAAACCTATGATTTGGGATGGATGGTTTGCTATTTTTGACTTTTCTGAGATGGATTTCTTACCCTTTCATAGGTGTGTGTTGTCAGAAAATTATGATTTGGGATGTGTAGTTTGCTACTTGGACTTTTCAGAGCTAGGATTCTTAGTCTCTCATAGGTGCTGTCTGAAACCTATAGTTTGGGATGAATAGTTTGCTATTTCAGGCTTTTATGAGCTAGGTTTCCTAGTATTTCGTAGGTGAATGTTGTCTGAAACTTATGATTTGGGATATGTAAATTACTATTTCGGGCTTTTCTGAGCTAGATTTCTTAGTCTTTCGTTGGTGTGTGTTGTCTGAAACCTATGATTTGGGATGGGTGGATTGCTATTTTTGACTTTTTTGAGCTGGATTTCTTAGCCATTCATAGGTGTGTGTTGTCTGAAACTTATGATTTGGGATGGTTAATTTGCTATTTCCGGCTTTTATTAGCTAGGTTTCATAGCCTTTCATAGGTGTGTCTTGTCAGAAAATTATGATTTGGGATGTGTAGTTTGCTATTTGGACTTTTCAGAGCTAGGATTCTTAGTCCCTCATAGGTGTTTGTTGTCTGAAACCTATAGTTTGGGATGAGTAGTTTGCTATTTCAGGCTGTTTATGAGATAGGTTTCTTAGCCTTTCGTAGGTGTGTGTTGACTGAAACTTATGATTTGGGATATGTAAATTACTATTTCGGGCTTTTCTAAGCTAGATTTCTTAGTCTTTCGTTGGTGTGTGTTGTCTGAAACCAATGATTTGGGATGTGTGGGTTGCTATTTTTTGACTTTTCTGAGCTGGATTTCTTAGCCTTTCATAGGTGTGTGTTGACTGAAACCTATGATTTGGGATGAGTGGTTTGCTATTTTTGACTTTTCTGAGCTAGATTTCTTAGCCTTTCATAGGTGTGTGTTGTCAGAAAATTATGATTTGGAATGTGTAGTTTGCTTTTTGGACTTTTCAGAGCTAGGATTCTTAGTCTCTCATAGGCATTTGTTGTCTGAAACTTCTAGTTTGGGATGAATAGTTTGCTATTTCAGGCTTTTCTGAGCTAAGGTTTCATAGTATTTCGTAGGTGAATGTTGTCTGAAACTTATGATTTGGGATATGTAAATTACAATTTCGGGCTTTTCTGAGCTAGATTTCTTAGTCTTTCGTTGGTGTGTGTTGTCTGAAACCTATGATTTGGGATGGGTGGATTGCTATTTTTGACTTTTCTGAGCTGGATTTCTTAGCCGTTCATAGGTGTGGGTTGTCTGAAACTTATGATTTGAGATGGTTAATTTGCTATTTCCGGCTTTTATTAGCTAGGTTTCTTAGCCTTTCATAGGTGTGTGTTGTCAGAAAATTATGATTTGGGATGTGTAGTTTGCTATTTGGACTTTTCAGAGCTAGGATTCTTAGTCCCTCATAGGTGTTTGTTGTCTGAAACCTATAGTTTGGGATGAGTAGTTTGCTATTTCAGGCTGTTTATGAGATAGGTTTCTTAGCCTTTCGTAGGTGTGTGTTGACTGAAACTTATGATTTGGGATATGTAAATTACTATTTCGGGCTTTTCTAAGCTAGATTTCTTAGTCTTTCGTTGGTGTGTGTTGTCTGAAACCTATGATTTGGGATGTGTGGGTTGCTATTTTTTGACTTTTCTGAGCTGGATTTCTTAGCCTTTCATAGGTGTGTGTTGACTGAAACCTATGATTTGGGATGAGTGGTTTGCTATTTTTGACTTTTCTGAGCTAGATTTCTTAGCCTTTCATAGGTGTGTGGTGTCAGAAAATTATGATTTGGAATGTGTAGTTTGCTTTTTGGACTTTTCAGAGCTAGGATTCTTAGTCTCTCATAGGCGTTTGTTGTCTGAAACTTCTAGTTTGGGATGAATAGTTTGCTATTTCAGGCTTTTCTGAGCTAAGGTTTCATAGTATTTCGTAGGTGAATGTTGTCTGAAACTTATGATTTGGGATATGTAAATTACTATTTTGGGCTTTTCTAAGCTAGATTTCTTAGTCTTTCGTTGGTGTGTGTTGTCTGAAACCTATGATTTGGGATGGATGGATTGCTATTTTTGACCTTTCTGAGCTGGATTTCTTAGCCTTTCATAGGTGTGTGTTGTCTGAAACCTATGATTTGGGATGGTTAATTTGCTATTTTTGACTTTTCTGAGCTAGGTTTCTTGGCTATTCATAGGTGTGTGCTGTCAGAAAATTATGATTTGGGATTTGTAGTTTGCTTTTTGGACTTTTCAGAGCTAGGATTCATAGTCCCTCATAGGTGTTTGTTGTCTGAAACCTATAGTTTGGGATGAGTAGTTAGCTATTTCAGGCTTTTCTGAGCTAAGGTTTCTTAGTATTTCATAGGTGTGTGTTGTCTGAAACTTATGATTTGAGGTGTCTAATTTGCTATTTCAGACTTTTCATAACCAGATTTCTTAGTCTTTTGTAGGTGTGTGGTGTCTGAAACCTATGATTTGGGATGTGTGGGTTGCTATTTTTTGACTTTTTAGAGCTGGATTTCTTAGCCTTTCATAGGTGTGTGCTTTCGGAAAATTATGATTTGGGAGGTGTAGTTTGCTTTTTGGACTTTTCAGAGCTAGGATTCTTAGTCCCTCATAGGTGTTTGTTATCTGAAACTTCTAGTTTGGGATGAGTAGTTGGCTATTTCAGGCTTTTCTGAGCTAAGGTTTCTTAGTATTTCGTAGGTGAATGTTGTCTGAAACTTATGATTTGTGATATGTAAATTACTATTTCGAGCTTTTCTGAGTTGGATTTCTTAGTCTTTCATAGGTATGTGTTATCTGAAACCTATGATTTGGGATGGGTGGTTTTCTATTTTTTACTTTTCTGAGCTGGATTTCTTAGCCGTTCATAGGTGTGTGTTGTCTGTTTCATGGACGGTTATGTGTGTTGGTCAATTTATTTGATGTTTTTCATGGATGTCAACATCAATTTATGTCTGTTTTATGGTTTTTGTCAGTGAGAATTTGAAAAACAGGAACTTTCTCACTTTCATGGATGTCAACAGCAATTTATGTATGTTTTATGGTTTTTGTCAGTGAGAACGGAAAAACAGTATTTTTCTCACTTTGCTGTCAGTCATTAATCAAATTGTTTCCGGGCAAAGTTTAGTAATGTCTGACAGGTACTGCTCCAGGAATAGATCCAAGTCATTAATGTCTTTGCCTCGGAAACAATTCTACTGGTCTAACTCCAAAAGATATTAATAACCAAACGCCATGGAAACAATTCTCCAAGAAACATCTTAGCGATGAATAGATTTAGCACGGAAATCAGGTTTCTTAGTAATTTGAAATGTGACAGCGCAGAGATGCCAAAAAACAAAAGGAACACGCTGAAATTAGGTTTAGGGGTTATTTGGGCGAAACCGTTTTTAGACATTTTATGGAATTATTTCGGCGAAACAGTTAGAGACATTTTAAAAGATGATTTTAAAAGATGATTTTAAAAGATGATTTTAGAAGAGGATTTGAGGGTGAAACTCTGTGGTCGTTATAATACACAAGTTGTGTTTGAACAGTGTCGTGAGGTCCCCTACCCCAACCCCAAAGAGCTTCGATCCCCCCACCCCAACCCCGAAGGAAGCCCCCGGTCCTAATAGGTCCCCAAAGCTCCCAAAGGACCACCCGGCCCTCAAGGGCCCCCCCAGACCCTCAAAGGCCCTCCCCGGGCCCCGTCATTCGTTGATGTTTGTTGTCTGAAACCGATGATTTGGGGTGTATGGGTTGCTATTTTTGACTTTTCTGAGTTGGATTTCTTAGTCTTTCATAGGTATGTGTTGTCTGAAACCTATGATTTGGGATGGATGGTTTGCTATTTTTGACTTTTCTGAGATGGATTTCTTACCCTTTCATAGGTGTGTGTTGTCAGAAAATTATGATTTGGGATGTGTAGTTTGCAAGTTGGTCTTTTCAGAGCTAGGATTCTTAGTCTCTCATAGGCGTTTGCTGTCTGAAACCTATAGTTTGGGATGAATAGTTTGCTATTTCAGGCTTTTATGAGCTAGGTTTCCTAGTATTTCGTAGGTGAATGTTGTCTGAAACTTATGATTTGGGATATGTAAATTACTATTTCGGGCTTTTCTGAGCTAGATTTCTTAGTCTTTCGTTGGTGTGTGTTGTCTGAAACCTATGATTTGGGATGGGTGGATTGCTATTTTTGACTTTTCTGAGCTGGATTTCTTAGCCATTCATAGGTGTGTGTTGTCTGAAACTTATGATTTGGGATGGTTAATTTGCTATTTCCGGCTTTTATTAGCTAGGTTTCATAGCCTTTCATAGGTGTGTCTTGTCAGAAAATTATGATTTTGGATGTGTAGTTTGCTATTTGGACTTTTCAGAGCTAGGATTCTTAGTCCCTCATAGGTGTTTGTTGTCTGAAACCTATAGTTTGGGATGAGTAGTTTGCTATTTCAGGCTGTTTATGAGATAGGTTTCTTAGCCTTTCGTAGGTGTGTGTTGACTGAAACTTATGATTTGGGATATGTAAATTACTATTTCGGGCTTTTCTGAGCTAGATTTCTTAGTCTTTCGTTGGTGTGTGTTGTCTGAAACCTATGATTTGGGATGGGTGGATTGCTATTTTTGACTTTTCTGAGCTGGATTTCTTAGCCTTTCATAGGTGTGTGTTGACTGAAACCTATGATTTGGGATGAGTGGTTTGCTATTTTTGACTTTTCTGAGCTAGATTTCTTAGCCTTTCATAGGTGTGTGTTGTCAGAAAATTATGATTTGGAATGTGTAGTTTGCTTTTTGGACTTTTCAGAGCTAGGATTCTTAGTCTCTCATAGGCATTTGTTGTCTGAAACTTCTAGTTTGGGATGAATAGTTTGCTATTTCAGGCTTTTCTGAGCTAAGGTTTCATAGTATTTCGTAGGTGAATGTTGTCTGAAACTTATGATTTGGGATATGTAAATTACTATTTCGGGCTTTTCTGAGCTAGATTTCTTAGTCTTTCGTTGCTGTGTGTTGTCTGAAACCTATGATTTGGGATGGGTGGATTGCTATTTTTGACTTTTCTGAGCTGGATTTCTTAGCCGTTCATAGGTGTGTGTTGTCTGAAACTTATGATTTGAGATGGTTAATTTGCTATTTCCGGCTTTTATTAGCTAGGTTTCTTAGCCTTTCATAGGTGTGTGTTGTCAGAAAATTATGATTTGGGATGTGTAGTTTGCTATTTGGACTTTTCAGAGCTAGGATTCTTAGTCCCTCATAGGTGTTTGTTGTCTGAAACCTATAGTTTGGGATGAGTAGTTTGCTATTTCAGGCTGTTTATGAGATAGGTTTCTTAGCCTTTCGTAGGTGTGTGTTGACTGAAACTTATGATTTAGGATATGTAAATTACTATTTCGGGCTTTTCTAAGCTAGATTTCTTAGTCTTTCGTTGGTGTGTGTTGTCTGAAACCTATGATTTGGGATGTGTGAGTTGCTATTTTTTGACTTTTCTGAGCTGGATTTCTTAGCCTTTCATAGGTGTGTGTTGACTGAAACCTATGATTTGGGATGAGTGGTTTGCTATTTTTGACTTTTCTAAGCTAGATTTCTTAGTCTTTCGTTGGTGTGTGTTGTCTGAAACCTATGATTTGGGATGGATGGATTGCTATTTTTGACTTTTCTGAGCTGGATTTCTTAGCCTTTCATAGGTGTGTGTTGTCTGAAACCTATGATTTGGGATGGTTAATTTGCTATTTTTTACTTTTCTGAGCTAGGTTTCAGAAAATTACGATTTGGGATTTGTAGTTTGCTTTTTGGACTTTTCAGAGCTAGGATTCATAGTCCCTCATAGGTGTTTATTGTCTGAAACCTATAGTTTGGGATGAGTAGTTAGCTATTTCAGGCTTTTCTGAGCTAAGGTTTCTTAGTATTTCGTAGGTGAATGTTGTCTGAAACTTATGATTTGTGATATGTAATTTGCTATTTTAGACTTTTCATAACCAGATTTCTTAGTCTTTCGTAGGTGTGTGGTGTCTGAAACCTATGATTTGGGATGTTTGGGTTGCTATTTTTTGACTTTTTAGAGCTGGATTTCTTAGCCTTTCATAGGTGTGTGCTTTCGGAAAATTATGATTTGGGAGGTGTAGTTTGCTTTTTGGACTTTTCAGAGCTAGGATTCTTAGTCCCTCATAGGTGTTTGTTGTCTGAAACTTCTAGTTTGGGATGAGTAGTTGGCTATTTCAGGCTTTTCTGAGCTAAGGTTTCTTAGTATTTCGTAGGTGAATGTTGTCTGAAACTTATGATTTGTGATATGTAAATTACTATTTCCAGCTTTTCTGAGTTGGATTTCTTAGTCTTTCATAGGTATGTGTTGTCTGAAACCTATGATTTGGGATGGGTGGTTTGCTATTTTTGTCTTTTCTTAGCTGGATTTCTTACCCTTTCATTGGTGTGTGTTGTCAGAAAATTATGATTTGGGATGTGTAGTTTGCTAGTTGGACTTTTCAGAGCTAGGATTCTTAGACTCTCATAGACGTTTGTTGTCTGAAACCTATAGTTTGGGATGAATAGTTTTCTATTTCAGGCTTTTATGAGCTAGGTTTCCTAGTATTTCGTAGGTGTGTGTTGTCTGAAACTTATGATTTGGGATATGTAAATTACTATTTCGGGCTTTTCTGAGCTAGATTTCTTAGTCTTTCGTTGATGTGTGTTGTCTGAAACCTATGATTTGGGATGTGTGGGTTGCTATTTTTTGACTTTTCTGAGCTGGATTTCTTAGCCTTTCATAGGTGTGTGTTGACTGAAACCTATGATTTGTGATGAGTGGTGTGCTATTTTTGACTTTTCTGAGCTAAGGTTTCATAGTGTTTCGTAGGTGTGTGTTGTCAGAAAATTATGATTTGGGATGTGTAGTTTGCTTTTAGGACTTTTCAGAGCTATGATTCTAAGTCTCTCATAGGCGTTTGTTGTCTGAAACTTCTAGTTTGGGATGAATAGTTTGCTATTTCAGGCTTTTCTGAGCTAAGGTTTCCTAGTATTTCGTAGGTGAATGTTGTCTGAAACTTATGATTTGGGATATGTAAATTACTAATTCGGGCTTTTCTAAGCTAGATTTCATAGTCTTTCGTTGGTGTGTTGTCTGAAACCTATGATTTGGGATGAGTGGATTGCTATTTTTGACTTTTCTGAGCTGGATTTCTTATCCTTTCATAGGTGTCTGTTGTCTGAAACCTATAATTTGGGATGGTTAATTTGCTATTTTTGACTTTTCTGAGCTAGGTTTCTTAGCCTTTCATAGGTGTGTGCTGTCAGAAAATTATGATTTGGGATTTGTAGTTTGCTTTTTGGACTTTTCAGAGCTAGGATTCATAGTCCCTCTTAGGTGTTTGTAGTCTGAAACCTATAGTTTGGGATGAGTAGTTTGCTATTTCAGGCTTTTCTGAGCTAAGGTTTCTTAGTATTTCGTAGGTGTGTGTTGTCTGAAACTTATGATTTGAGGTGTGTAATTTGCTATTTCCGACTTTTCATAGCCAGATTTCTTAGTCTTTTTTAGGTATGTGTTGTCTGAAACCTATGATTTGGGTTGTGTGGGTTGCTATTTTTTATCTTTTCAGAGCTGGATTTCTTAGCCTTTCGTAGGGGATGTGTTGACTGAAACCTATGATTTGGGATGAGTGGTTTGCTATTTTTGACTTTTCTGAGCTAGATTTCTTAGCCTTTCATATGTGTGTGCTTTCAGAAAATTATGATTTGGGAGGTGTAGTTTGCTTTTTGGACTTTTCAGAGCTAGGATTCTTAGTCCCTCATAGGTTTTTGTTGTCTGAAACTTCTAGTTTGGGATGAGTAGTTGACTATTTCAGGCTTTTCTGAGCTAAGATTTCTAAGTATTTCGTAGCTGAATGTTGTCTGAAACTTATGATTTGGGATATGTAAATTACTATTTCGGGCTTTTCTAAGCTAGATTTCTTGTCTTTCGTCGGTGTGCGTTGTCTGAAACCTATGATTTGGGATGTGTGGGTTGCTATTTTTTGACTTTTCTGAGCTAGATTTCTTAGCCTTTCATAGGTGTGTGTTGACTGAAACCTAGGTCTGGTTTAGGTTAGGTCTGGTTAGCCTACGTACGCGCGCGTACGTAGGCTAACCAGACCTAACCTAAATTAACCTAACCTAACCTAACCTAACCTAACCTAACTTAACCTAACCTAACTTAATCTAACTTAACCTAACCTAACTTAATCCAACCTAACCTAACCTAACCTAACTTAACCTAACCTAACTTAATCTAACCTAACCTAACCTAACTTAATCTAACCTAACCTAACCTAATTTAATCTTTTTACCATGTTTAAGTTAGGTTAGCTTAGCTTATCATGAGCGCTCATGATTAGTTAACCTAACCTAACCTAACTTAAACATGGAGAAATGTTTCTAATTATTTATTAATATTTATTTATACCTAACCTAACCTAGCCTATTGTTTTTGGTGGTTAGATGAATGAACTGAATTTAAGAAAAATTAGAAATAAAGTGAAACTTTTTATCTTCATGGTCAATAATCACAATCATAGTATAGCCATTCCTATCTTCTATGGAAAAATTTAGAATTGAACTTTAAATTTTTTATGTCTTTGAGAAATTAGGAACTGAAATGAAAGCTTATTCATTTTCAATGGTAAATTTCAGAATTGAGCTAACTTTTTTTCTCTTCTCTAAGAAAATTCAGAAGAGAACTTGTACATTTTGCAGTTCTTCGAGAAAACTCAGAATTAAAGTGGAGCCAGAATTAAAGTGGAGCTCCATATCTTCATGAAGAATATTCACAATCAAAGTATAACTTTTCCTATCTTCTATGAAAAATTTGGAACAGAACTTTAAATTTTTTCATCTCTTTGAGAAAAGTCGGAACTGAATTTAAGAAAATTTATAATTAAAGTGAAACTTTTTATCTTCATGGAAAATAATCACAATCATAATATAACATTTCCTATCTTCTACGGAAAAATTTAGAACTGAACTTTAAATTTTTTATTGGGGAAATTAGAATTGAATTGTGTTCTTTGGTAAAATTAAGAATAGAACTTGAATATTCACGATCAAAGTATAACTTTTCCTATCTTCTATGAAAAATTTGGAACCGAACTTTAAATTTCTTCATCTCTTTGAGAAAAAAATCTGAATTGAAGTGGAAATTTTTATATTATTTTGGGAAAATAGATTTGATCAATAACTTATTTCATTTTCATTGAGAAAATTCAGAATCGAAGTTGAACTTTTCTTCTTCCGGGAAAATATTTGGAACAGAACTTTAAATTTTTTCATCTCTTTGAGAAAGGTCGGAATTGAATTTAAGAAAATTTAGAATTAAAGTGAAACTTTTTATCTTCATGGAAAATAATCACAATCATAGTATAACTTTTCCTATCTTCTACGTAAAAATTTAGAAGTGAACTTTATATTTTTTATGTCTTGGTGAACTTGAAACTGAAGTGGAAGATTCATATTTTCTCTAGAGAAATTAGAATTGAATTGTGTTCTTTGGTAAAATTCAAAAGAGAGCTTGAACTTTTCTATCTTCTATGAATAATTTGGATCAGTACTTTAAATTTTTTCATCTCTTTGAGAAAGGTCGGAACTGAATTTAAGAAAATTTAGAATTAAAGTGAAACTTTTTATCTTCATGGAAAATAATCACAAATCATAGTATAACTTTTCCTATCTTCTACGGAAAAATTTGAAATAAACTTTAAACTTTTTATGTCTTGGTGAACTTAAAACTGAAGTGGAAGCTTTTTATTTTCTCTTGAGAAATTAGAATTGAATTGTGTTCTTTGGTAAAATTCAGAAGAGAACTTGAAGTTTTCAATCTTCATTGAAAAATTTGGAACAGTATTTTAAATTTTTTCATCTCTTTGAGAAAAATCTGAACTGAAGTGGAAACTTTTTATATTATTTTGGGGAAATAGAATTGATCATGTCGGAAATAGCAAATTACACACCTCAAATCAGAAGTTTCAGACAACACATACCTACGAAATACTAAGAAACATTAGCTCAGAAAAGCCTGAAATAGCCAACTACTCTTCCCAAACTGTAGGTTTCAGACAACAAACACCTATGAGAGACTAAGAATCCTAGCTCTGAAAAGTCCTAAAAGCAAACTACAATATATATATATATATATATATATATATATATATATATATATATATATATATATATATATATATATATATATATATATATATATATATATAATATATATATATATATATATATATATATATATATAATATATATATATATATATATATATATATATATATATATATATATTTATATATATATAATACAATATACGTTTTCATTTCCATATTCGGTGATCCTTTCAATACACTGATGGCGGGGAATATTATAAGTGACTGAATAAATATTATCCAAACATATGTGGAGAAGATTCGAGCGCTTCTTGAACACCAAATTCAAGGGTGGAAAGGGCGACAGAGCATAAAGTACTCAATAGTTTCAAAAATGTTCTATTTCAATAAAAATAATGGTGAAGTCTACTCTCATTATGTGCACACTGAAATGTTAGTGCTTCATCCCCATTTGGGAAATTATGAGAACGTTTTCATGGGATGGGTAGACAATGTTGTCACTCATTTGGAAAATTAGAATGAGAAGGGTAGTAGTTCTGTGGTCTTATTTGTTGAATATTTAAGTTTAAATATATGTAAATTTAAAAAAGATTTTATTTTAAGAGGGAGGCAGAGGGAGGAGGGTATAGTACTAAAATATAATCCCAATTCAGAAGGGTGCAAGGATGTGCAACGAATTTGTCACGAAACAGGGCAAAAGTGTTTCACGTACGCATTTATTATAGCGGCTTTCCGACCTCTGAAAGATAAAGCTACTATGAGAAATTTGGAAAATTGGGCTATACATGGGAAAGAGGGGTCTGATTTCCCCCGAGTATATTTCTGTTGTTTAACAAATAAACTTCCTGTAACACTCAAAGGAATATATATTTTTGAACGGGCAAACGTGCATTTAAAGATTGATGTTACAGTGCTATAATACGAAATGGAATTAGAAAGGGGGTACGTACTAATAAAAAGAGGGTGATATTTCCAGTATGAGCTCCGGCGATTGAATCTGTGAAGCACTGGGTTTTGGCTGTTGTACACAACACCTAGTTAACCTGATTCAAATGGTCATTTTAATCCAATTACAGATATTAGTAGAGGTCTGGAGGAGGGTAAGAATCTATGGGTACGTTACTATTGTCCAATGTGTTTGTCTTGATTTTGGACTGAATTAAAGCTTCAGAATCACATGAAACACTGCAAACGACACGACTATCAATCTGTAGAGACAGTTGCTGGTGACAGGGCAACTTTAAGGTTTAGAAATTTCCAGAATACACTTATGCAAAGTGATAAAATCAGTTTGCACTGCGAGGCTAAACTCACAGATGAGAACGACCCCCCAAATCCAAATCATATCAAAGAACATCAAGCTATTGCAGTCTCAAATGCCGACGCCCAAAGAGAAGCTAGTAGCACTAGGTGCCTGTTAGAAATGGTTGAGATATTGGAAGAGGAGGGTTGTATGGTCACAGCATTGACTAAATTAATCGTCACAGCGAATAGGGTAATCTCCTGGTTGCGATATACACATTATCCAATGATTCTATTGCCCAAGGATCACTTAGCAATTAAAAATGGGAAAATATGTTGGTTTTGTAAGGGTAATTTGAATAGAGGACCAAGGGGAAAGGGACTAGGGAAAAAAGACTAAGGGGGGAAGGGGAAAGTCCGCGACCATGTCCATTTATGGAAGGAAATATCATCATGGGGTAGTAATTTTCGTGGCGTAGCACATCAATCGTGCAATGTAAATTTAAGTCAACAGTAGTTTTTACCGGTTTTCATTCACAGTTAAAATTATGACCTGAAATTTATTTTACCGGCATTCGCACGTATGCAGAGGGAGGGAGTTGAAGATATCCCCTGGGTAGATAACTCATTTACCTAAAATATTATACCAAAATCAGCTGAGAAGTTGTTGGTTTTAGAATTTAAGTGGCAAACATTGGATAATGGGGCATACTTGTTGGAATAAAATCTGTTTTCTAGATTCATATAGTTTTTCCCAAAATCGCTCAGCCAACTCGTTCAAGTGCAGAAAAGTGACAATTTGATAGTTTCCCTCCTCTTAAACAACGCTTTTCTGACAATGAAATATATAACTTACTGACTTGTAAAGGCATATATATGTGATTATTACTACTCTGGCGCAAGGTTAAGTGAGGAGAACCCCCCACCCATTGAAGCAGTCTATAATTCACTTACCGATAGTGAATGCACTGCCGAAAACTATGAATCTGCCAAGAGGGTATGGGCTAAGGGGGGCTGTAAAAGTGGTTGGGATTATTTAAGAACGTACTTGGCAAACGATATGTTAACTCTTTTAGATATTGTCTGCAAGAAAAAAGACCAAATCTATTCGGAATTCGGCCTAGAAATTGGCTATTATTTTTCAACACCAAACCTAGTGATGGATTTAATTCTAAAACTCAGTAAGGAAGAAATAGGTTTAATCTCCGATGTGGATCAACACTTATTTGTAGAAAGATCTATGAGGGGGTATATCTTTTTCACGGGGGCCGCGTCATGACAACTGATCCAACTGGACAGAACTCTGTTTACCGTGGGGTGAAGTCCAATGCAGTTTTTTCTAGAAATGAATTCTCTCTATCCCTCGGCAATGTCTCGCTACAGTTTACCGTATGGCAATTACAAATGGCTTGAAAATCCCTGTACTATATATTTCCCCGACGCTCACAATGTCGAGTAAAATGGTCCCCAAGGAAGTTTTTTTTTTTAATTGACGGTCACATACCAATAGAGCTCCACGACTACATAAAACGTTTTGTTTCCGCGTGTGTAAAAAGGCCGGTGACCAAGGACTCTTTCAGTCCATACAATTTGTCTTTGGTCGAGGATTTGAACAGGAACTGGACCCCCTCCAAGCAGAAACTAATTACAGGTCTGGAACCGAAACAGAATATCGTTGTTCATCATGTACTATTGCGGTGGATGGCGACCAATGGTTTCAGGGTTACAAAGATACACAGAGCCCTTTAATTCGATCAGAAACTCTGTTTAAAAGCGTTTTTTGACATGTTTATCAGTGAACGTTCACAGACAAAAAGTAAAGTAAAAAAGAAATCTATAAACTTTTTTTTTAATTCTGCCTTTAGGAAACCCTCTAACAACAAAACCATTAAAAAAAAGAAGAAGATGACTTTAAATCAATATTGGAAAATACTAGCACTCCTAGTGGCAACAGCCATGTTTTGATAACACCGACGACGATGGTGATGGCTAGACAAAAGCGAAGACGTATTGATATCAACTCACCGTCACAAGCAACACCCTCCAGTGTGAAAAGGGTAGCGGGCATTACACTACGTTTTTGCCTTCAAAATGGATGAAGTTTTAAAACACGTCTATGAAAACATTGGTGAAGTGGGAAGTCTAAGATCCCTCACAACACTTTCTAAAGTTGCCTCTGACGTCGGTGTCAACAGCAGCACTTTAAAAATACAGGAGAGTATCTAGAAAATGAACCGAGTTACACTTTATATCGAAATCGCAGGCTTTGTGGCAAACAATATCGCCAAACTAAAGCCTTTTTTCCACTGCATATAATACGAACAGATCTTTTAACTCTATATGAAATTCAAAGACGCCACAATACACCCTACAATTATATTCTAGTGGCAATCAATGTCTCTAGTCGCTATGCATATGCCATTCAATTGCGATCAAAGAAAGGTGTTGAAGTTGTTCAGGCTTTAGAAGGAATTCTTGAACAAGATTGCTATAAAAAAATTCAAAGTGCTTGCGGTAGCGAATTTGTTGATCCACTTGTGCAAAAGGTTCTATTGAAATATAACACAAAGCTCTACCATAGTGACAGTCCGATAAGGGCTGCATTGGCTGAAGGATTGATAAGAACGATTCGTGTATTAATTTCGAGATATTGTACGCTGAAAAATACTGCTGCTTTTATTCATGATTTACATAAAATCATGCAGATAACAAACGTCCTCATCGATCTCTGTCCAGTGTTAGCCCTCAGGAAGTTCATTGCAGTGAAAATACCTTTGAAACTTTGCTTAAACAATATTCCAGTGAAAAAAAAAATTGTGAAGAAAAAATTCAATGTTGGCGATACTGTTCGAGTAAATAAAACCAACAATATTTTTGAAAAGGGGAATTATTTATGGTCCGCAGAACTTTTTAAAATGTCAAAAATCCTAGACAAAGAACCCACGACATACCGTCTGCGAGACACCAAAGATGATGACATTCTCGGCAGTTTTTATGATACATATGAACTACAAAAAGTTAGAAACAGTAGTGAAATTTATCAAATTCAAAAGATATGAAAGAGCCGTACTCGCAGGGGCAAGAGACAGTTGCTTGTTCTTTTGGCTAGGATAAAACTCTGATTTTGATTCTTCGGTTGCAGCTGGAGACATTAACAATGCTCAATGATTTCTATATGACATTCATGGCCAATGTCTCCGACCCTCTCTACAATGATTTGAATAAAACAAGTGGGACGGAACTCTCGAGTGGACGACGTATGGACGAAACTCTCCCACTATCAAATTCAATGGCGCGTATGAAGTGGCTCTTGTTGACTGTATTCTCAAAAATACCATATGATATCCTGAGAGAGGATCGCAAATATGATATAAAAATTAGACCCTATGATTGGCCACCAGCTGTTAGCGAACAACATAAAATTCAAAAGATCAATTGGTTGGATTATCCATATGTTGAATTACCACACGAGGAATTCACTTGTATGAATGATTTGTGTCATTCTATCAATAAAAGAATTTCAGCTCGTAAAAATGGAGCTTTTCATTTCGACTATTCAAAAGAAGAGGGCAAGATCTACATTAGTTCACACATTGCCAGAGAAAAGGTTATTCTCAACGATAATCTAAAAGATATTCTTGGCTTTAAACCTAATATAATCAATGGTAAAAGCGCTGGAAACACTAATTTTATATTTGCTGACTACCCGCCTGCCTTCTCCACAGACACTTGTATATTTCTTTATGCTTCATTTGTTGAAACATCCAGAGTTGGCAATAGCAATGTTCCCTTCCTACGAGCTCTTGAAAGAAAAACCAATCAAGATCATATTCGTTATTACAATATAAGGCATATTCAGTATATCCCCGTACACACTTCCTATTTGGAACTCTGCCAGTTAACCCTAAGAACTGAATTAGGTGATCCTCTAGCAATATCAAAAGATTTGACTGTGACTACATGCCATTTTTGACCCGTCGTTGTCTGTGTTCACAACAAACAAGATGTCTAATAGAAAAGTGGTATTCGTTTGTCCTTATATTGATTGCTATGTTAATACTCTTGGCCCAAGACAACTGGGCAATGGAATGGACTATTACAAAGGTCGTTCATCAATGTCTGGCTATGGTCTTGGCAGTTGGTTTACTAAGCTGTTTCGCTCTACACTACCTCTCGCTAAAACATATATTGTACCGGCTGCGACAGATTTTGCATCCTCTACACTATACAATTGGAGCTCTGGCAAGGATTTTAAAAAAAGTGCTTCGGAAAATCTTAGGTCCAGTGCGAGAACCCTTGGCGAGCAATTGAAATCCCGACAAAATGGAAAAGTTTTAAAAAGGTTGAGTAACAGTGCATCACTCATCAGTCTCTACTCAGGTCAGAAACGAAAGACATCACTCCTGTCAAAGAAAATAAGGAAAAAAATGACAAGTACAATAAGCAGAAGAAGAAGAAGCCCCAGAAAGAGAATTGTTAGATCGAAACTGGATTTCTTTTCATAGACTGAACAATGGCATATCTACCACAAAAGGATTCCCATCCTTCAATCACTTCGTCTTTAAATCTATTCAATGCAGAAAATTTTGATGTGAGTGTAAAACATGGATGCTATGAGCAATTTTATTCACAACAACCACTCTCCAATAAAATCCAATTTAAAATTTATTCCAATGAGGACTACTTTATGGACATGTCTTCGACACTTATAGATTTAAATGTGATAGTCTAGAAATCTGACAATGGAATGCCAATTCGTGCTGATGGAATATCCTATGAAAATTGTATATTACATAATTTAATTCGTCACATAAGTGTCTACACAAATGGAACATAGGTGAGCACAAGCAACAATCTCTCAAATTATACAAGCTATATGCAATTCAGGTTGATGACACCCAAGTCATACAAGGAATTGAGAGGCACCTCCAATAGATACGAATATATTACAGATACTGATAGTAGAGATACACTTAAAAATGCTACAACTAGTGAATTACATCTAGTCGGAAAAATATATCATGAGATATTTAATATACCCCAATGGCTACCACCAAATATTAAACTGGATATAAAATTGACGTTTGCTCCATCCAATTTCATTTTACGAAAGGAACTTCCTGCAAATCCTTACGTAACTCTCTCCCTCACCTCGGCAATACCACATGTACGAAAGCAGCAGGTTATGAGTTCTTTTGCTTTGGCAGTGGAAAAACTGAGAACCAGTAGAAATAATATTAAACTACTTGTTCCTCATACAATCACCAATCAACGTCATATTGCCACAGGCTCGCGCACCTTCACCGACTCATCCTTTATCAATGGCGAAATTTCACCAAAATTAGCATTGGCATTTGAAAAAAGCACTAGTGCAAAAGGAACGTGAACTGGCTGCCACAAAAATTTGAGATGTTTGGGCTTTCATCTTTTGTGTGAAAAAGTAAATGGAATTCCACTCTACAGTCTATCTTTTGATAAATCCTATAGGACATTGTATGATTTGACAATGCAAACCCTAGATCATGATTCACAGCTATTTGAAAATTGTATAACCAAAGAAATGTACGCTAAAACACATGGTATCATTGTACTAGACTTGTCTGGCACTCAAGATATGGTTATAGTACGAACGAAGAGTGTGTGTTTAGATTTAACATTTGCCGACCCATTAACTGAGAGTATCACACTAATCTCGTTAAATCAATTTGAAACATATTGGGAAATCACTCCCGAGGGCAGTGTTCTACTAGACCTTGCACCATGAACACTGGTCAAATAATCAGTGTATCTAATATGGATCCCTACTTGTCCAAATACAGATCCTATTGTCTACCATCGGACTTCCTTGGAAAAATTCAAAGTGCAAACAATACCCTTATCATTTTTAATAGCAGTCCGTCGACAGTGAATACCGGCCGTTGGCTGTGCATCTTTCAAACAATGAAGACTATTGAATTTTTTGATCCTCTCTGCCTACCCTATACATTCTACACTCCACACATCAACAACTATATTGAAAGCAGTGGGAAAACTATTATTGAAAATCGGAAGAGAGTGCACGATCTAACGACTAAAAGTTGCGGTTCTCATGCGCTACTATATTTCGTTCAGGTGTCGCGGTTATACTTACAAGCAGTTTCTCAACATTTACGCAGACAATCCACGTTTGAACGACTCTATGGTGGAAAATATCCTCTCAGAACTGTATAATACTGATTTTAGTGTCCTACGAGTAAAGTGTTTTAAAAATGTATATAATTTTTTTTATTAATAAAAATGTATATACACAACAACAATGTCTTTATTCTTCGCTTTAGATTTCTTCTTCTGTGTATAGGCAACTGTCGAGAACCACAAATGCTGGTAGATCCTTTGAATTCACTGTATATTGATCTTGATTGGCTGCAAAGTCCGGGTCACATTTTCTACAGTACAATTTATAACTTCACTCTTATCACGTCTCTTTGTATAGTCAATGATACTATTTGCATTCATATTGTGAAATTCACGTGTTTCAATTTGTCTATTTGAAGCAATATCACATACTGTGTTTTCAAGTGGTGAATCACATTCTGTAACAGCCAAGTAAAAATCACTAGGTTTATAGTCATATTAGTCAGTGTCGTCACAACAATGAGGTAGAAACCAAATTATCTTGTTACCCTAACAGTTGAATCATAGATCTCTAAAAATAATTTAAACCACAGTTGAATTCTTCCTCTAAAAATAATTTAAAACCACGACGATGCCAATCTCGTAGAAATAAACTAAAATCTCTTTTAGGGTTCTTTCCAATCATACCAGGATAAGTTTTCTCCCATTGATAATATTTGTCATAGTGACAATTGGAGCATAGTTGTCCTTTAGGGTGAGAGTCACAAATCTCTTCAAGACATGAACTACAGCCTTTAATTTTTACTGCATATCCTCTATGTAATTTATATAGATTGCATAATTTGCACTTTTCATTATACTCATCAATGATTGTACAATTCTCACATGATGACCAACTGCCAAGATCATACATATATAGTGGACATGTATTGATCATTTTTTGGTTTCCGATGTCAACTCTCTTACAGCTAAATAGAAACTGATCCACGTTTGATACATTCAGAGGGGGAGAGAGGGGAGTAACTCTGTGACGTTACATAACCTGTTTTGAAGGGAGAGTCATCTACATAGAATCTACGGCAATGTTTTCAAAAGTATATCCATGACATTATTCTGGTTTGTTTCAATTAATATGTCAATAAATTGAGTAAAATCATTTGTGTCACTTCGTAAAAGTTTCATACAATAGTCCAATGGTGGAGAATCATTCCCCGTTATATCGTCAAGTGTTCCCTGAGAAAATATATTCAGTTGAAGAGATAACTCGAGAAAATCATCATCTAGAATCAAACTTTTGTCCATAATCACAAGATTCGACTTAATTCTCTCTTTCTCAAATTCATTCATTTTTCAATCCTAACGCTCTCACTGCTGATTCTAGACTAACCACAATTCGTTCTACTTCAAGAATATTCGATAACCTACTTTAAAGATCTAACAAAAGAAAGAGGACATTTTCGATTTCGAAACAATTTTATTGTGTTTTTGAGCATATTTACAACAATAATACATTACACATATACAATTACCGATATAACTTATTGTCCTCAATATACTTCACTATTGCGTTTAAATCACTTTGAAGTCTATGTATATTTACTATATCGACTTTCGCAGCGAAGCATAATTGGTCCTCCAATTTAAATTTACTCAAAGATAACAGGCATCTTGCATATACTTCTTCCCACTCGAGAAAAAGACGAGATCCTCTTGTGATTTCTACCGCAATGTTTGGTGCTCTTGTATCATTGCTGCTGCTACCAGCTCCACTATCAACTTCTAATAGTGTAAACATTCCACTCTCTATTGCAAATACATATCTTGCCAAATATATAAATGAGTATTGTCAAACTGTTCTCACTCCTTGAATTCTTTTCTCACACTAATATCAACTATACTGACAATCCTTCCTTATAGTTGCGCTTGCTAATATCTCTTGGGGCTATCTCGCAAATCCAATGCTGAAATTCCCAGAAATCTAGTCTGATATAACATCAGGCCTGATTCAAAGGGTATTGTACTCCCCTCTGAAACTACTGGTGCCTCCCTACTGATACTAAGTGTCCTAACATTTTGCTTGGATTAAAAGTGACGAACTAAGAAGAAAATCTTAACATCTTCCTGGAGCTACTTCAGTCTGCATATTATTTCATTTAATTACATTTAAAACGGATGAGCTTTTCATTTTTTACATAAGAAAATAGCTGGCACTTCATTTTTCTTCATACCGGATAAACCATTAAGTGTTTTTTGTTTCATTGTAATTGAAGTGTTCTCGTGTAAAGTGTTCATGATTTGTTTTTCAATTAGATAAGTATACTCCTTTTAGATGCAGTTTATAATTTGACTGACATTAGGTATGTATGAGTTTATAATTTGAAATGAATCCCCAAAAGAAAAATGAATAATATCCAAAAGAGCAGCCAAAAGCAAAAAAAGCAGCAGTTCAGCCTTAGCCTACATGACATATATTCTATAAAGAAGACAAAAAAACTTTAAAATGCATTTTTTTAAGTTGTTAATTAAAAACCAGTTTTAAATACAAGAAGGCTTTTTAGGAATCCAAAAGATTAAATAAACAAATCGATATCAAAGTCGCCTATTTCAACTGTTTTAAGGGTGACAAAACAAATAGGCAAAGGGCATTATGAAAAAAATAAGCTTCTAAGTTCAAAGTTATATTTAAAGTTTTTACCCAGATAACTGACGAATTTTGTGATACGGTATTTGAAGTTTTGTATGCAGTAATGCTCGATGAAAAAAAAACTACTAATTTTGATAATTATTTATGTTAAGAATACATAGCTAATAGATACTTCAACTACTCGTATTATGAAAGGGCTCTGAAAGACCACAGCCATTTCGTTTCTACCAGATTTCTACTTCTCTTGATCAATAACGAAGAAGACCAGTTTCCAGCCAGTGACTTGTGAATTTTTGAACTCATGAATAGGCTCAAATCTGTTGTAAAATTAAGCTGTGATTTGAGAAAGACTGATGAAAACGTTAATGCTTGCGGTCAACATTGATCGCCAAAAACCAGTTCTCGATTGTTTTATAGACTGAACATCTTAACGTTGAGCAGCAGAGGTGTTGCTTAAGATGGTGGGATGCTAGTCCTTCCTAAACTTAAAAAAAAAAATATTGAAATACCGTATTTTTAATGATAAAACTGTCATGAATGTACAGTTGTTTAATTTCAAACCCCATCAAAACAAATTAGCGTAAAAGTCACTTGTAGAAAAAGGATCCAGGCTTAAACATTGTTAGACTCCAAAACTGATGCCTAAAAGATGTATTTATACAAATATATATCTACTCTTTTTAAACCAGGATTAACTCTTTATTTATGTATATGTATTTATTTTTCTCCAAAATGGCTCTATATATTTTTTTGGAAAATCTGCGACCTGGCTTTTCTAGACTAAAAAAAAAACGATAAGTTCACATTATACATAGTTAGAAGACAAGCGGCACCGAGCGTGTAATAGAATAAGCCTTTATTTTTAAAAGTTTTCACAAGCGATAAATCGCCAAATATATAGTCCAACGGTGGAGAATCATTCCCCTTTATATTGCCAAGCGTTCCCTGAGAAAATATCTTCCGTTGAAGAGAAAACTCGAGAAAATCGTCATCTAGAATCAAACATTTTTCCATAATCACAAGATTCGACTTAATTCTCTCTTTCTCAAGTTCATTCATTTTTCAATCCTAACACTGTCACTGCTGACTCTAGACTAACCACGATTCATTCTACTTCAAGAATATTCGACAACCTACTTTAAAAAAATCTAACAAAAGAAAGGGGACATTTTAAATTTCGAAACAATTTTATTGTGTTTTTGAGCATAATTACAACAATAGTATATTACACATATACAATTACCAATATAACTTATTGTCCTCAATATACTTCACTATTGCATTTAAATCACTTTGAAGTCTATGTATATGTACTATATCGACTTTCGCAGCGCAGCATAATTGGTCCTCCAATTTAAATTTATTCAAAGATAACACTTATCTTGCATATACTTCTTCCCACTCGAGTCAAAGTTTAGATCCTCTCGTGATTTCTACCGCAATGTTTGGTGCTCTTGTATCATTGCTGCTGCTACCAGCTCCACTATCAACTTCTAATAGTGTAAACATTCCACTCGTTATTGCAAATACATATCTTGCCAAATAAATAAATGAGTATTGTCAAACTGTTCTCACTCCTTGAATTCTATTTTCACACTAATATAAACTATACTGACAATCCTTCCTTATATTAGTTGCGCTTGCTAATACCTCTTGGGGCTATTTCGCAAATCCAATGCTGAAATTCCCAGAAATCTAGTCTGATGTAGCATCAGGTCGGATTCAAAGGGCATTATACTCCCCTCTGAAACTACTGATACTAAGTATCCTAACATTTTGCTTGGATTAAAAGTGACAAACTAGGAAGAAAATCTTAACATCTTCCTGGAGCTACTTCGGTCTGCATATTATTTCATTTAATTACATTTAAAACGGATGAGGTTTTCATTTTTACCTAAGATTAAATAAAAAAAAACAAGTTTTTTAAACTGAAAGTAAGGAGCGACAATAAAACTTAAAACGAACAGAAATTATTCCGTATATGAAAGGGGTTGTCCCCTCCTCAGCGCCTCGCTCTTTACGCTAAAGTTTGACGCTGTCTCACAACTTTATTTTTTATAACAATAAAAACTTTAGCGTAAAGAGCGAGGCGTTGAGGAGGGGACAGCCCCTTTCATATACGGAATGATTTCTGTTTGTTTTAAGTTTTAATGTCGCTCCTTACTTTCAGTTTAAAAAACTTGTTTTTTTTATTTAATTTCTGAACGTTTTTGAATTAATGCAGCTTTGATTTTGGCTCACCTATTGATTTGGCTCACCTTTGAGCTCACCTTTGATTTTGGCTCACCTTTGATTCACCTTTGATCACCTTTGGCTCACCTTTGATTTGAGCTCACCTGATTTTGGCTCAACTATTGATTTGGCTCACCTTTGGCTCATATTGATTTGGCTCACCTTTGATTTGGCATAGCCTATACTATATGTAAACAATGGGCAAAGTTCGAAACTTGCAGCCCTTCCACTTGGGACTGTGGGGGTTAAGTCATCCTTAGAGACATAGTTTTACATTTTTCGAGTAGGCTGAACCAAATGGCTATCTCAAAATTTCAATCAAGTGACTTTGGTAAAAAAAAAATGAGCGTGGGAGTGGGTCTAGCTGCCCTCCAGTTTTTTGGTCACTTAAAAAGGGCACTAGAACTTTTAAGTTCCGTTTGAATGAGCCCTCTCACAATATTCTATGACCACTGGGTCGAAACGATCACCCCTGAAAAAAAAAAACACGCATCGTGATCTTTCTTCGAGCAAAAAATGCAAATTTCCACCTTTTTGCAGATAGGAGCGTGAAACTTCTTTAATAGGGTTCTCTAATAAGCTGAATTTGATGATGTAATTTTCGTTAAAGTTAATTTTAAAAATTTGCAATTAAAACAAAATTTTATTGTTTAAAAAAAATTTAGTTGTGAGAAAGTCAAACTTTAGCGTAAAGAGCGAGGCGTTGAGGAGGGGACAGCCCCTTTTATATACGGAATAATCTTTGTTCGTTTTAAGTTTTAACGTCGTTCCTTACTTTCAATTAAAAAAAACTTGTTTTTTTTTATTTCATTTGTGAACGTTTTTGAATTAATGCAGGTTTTGATTTTGGCTCACCGTGCATGAATAATTAAAACGAAATTTGCATATTAATTTTAATTTTATTTGGTTAAATGGCTTTCTCGAAACTTGTTAAATTTTATTTACGAACGTTTTTATTAGTAATAAATATACGTAACTTACGAATTAACTTGCGTAACGAACTTCTATATTCATATACTTTTAATACGTATATTAGGGGGTTTGCCCCCTAGTTAATACCTTGCTCTTTAAGCTAAAGTTCGAATTTTGTTCCAATTCTTTAAAAATGACCCCTTAATCACAAAGGCCGTTAATTAGAATAAATAGCTCTTATGAAAGTACTAAAAAATCTTTGGCTTAAAGAGCGAGGCATTGACTAGAAGGTGAACCCAATCATATAGCTAATATTTTTTTGTTCGTTTTAAGTTTTGATGTTGCTCCTTACTTTCAGTTGAAAAACTTGTTTTTTTATAGTTGAAAAACTTGTTTTTTAAATTTTGATCGGGTGATTTTGGGAAAAAATGAGCGTGGGAGGAGGCCTAGTTGCCCTCCATTTTTTTTTGGTCACTTAAAAAGGGCACTAGAACTTTTAATTTCCGTTCCAATGAGCCCTCCCACGATATTCTAGGACCACTGGGTCGATACGATCACCCCTGGGAAAAAGAAGAAAAAAAATAAATAAATAAACACGCATCCGTGATCTTTCTTCTGGCAAAAAATGGAAAATTCCACGTATTTTAGATTGGAGCTTGAAACCTCTACAGTAAGGTTCTCTGATACGCTGAATATGATGGTGTGATTTTCATTAAGGTTCTATAACTTTTAGGGGGTCTTTCCCCCTTTTTTCGAAAATCAGCCAAATTTTCTCAGGCGCATAAGATTAAACTTGATGAAACTTATATATTTGAAATCAGAATTAAAATTTTATTCTTTTGATTTATCTATTGGTATCAAAATTTCGTTTTTTAGAGTTTCGGTTACCATTGAGCCGGGTCGCTCCTTACTTACAGTTTGTTACCACGAACTGTTTGAAAATAGCTGGACTTCATTTTTCTTCATACCGAATAAACCATTAAGTTAATTTTGTTTCATTGTAATTGAAGTGTTCTCTTGTGAACTGTTTATTATTTATTTTTCAGCATTTGATAAATTTACTCCTTTTAGATGCAGTTTATAATTTGACTGACAATAGGTATTTATGAGTTTATAATTTGGAATGAATCCCCAAAACAAAAAGTGAATAATATCCAAAAGAGCAGCCAAAAGCAATAAAAAATCAGCAGTTCAGCCTTAGCCTGAACTGCAGTTTTTTTTAAATTGTTAATTTAAAACCAGTTTTTAATATAAGAAGGCTTTTTAGGAATCCAACAGAGCAAAAAAACAATCAATATCAGAGTCGCCCATTTCAGCTGTTTTAAAGGTGACAAAACAGATATAGGCAAAGGGCATTCTGAAAAAAATAAGCTTCCAAGTTCAAAGTTATATCTAAAGTTTTTACCCAGGTAACTGACGAATTTTGTGATACGGTATTTGAAGTTTTGTATGCAGTAATGGTCAATGAAAAAAACTACTAATTTTTATAATTATTTATGTTAAGAATAAATAGCTAATAGATACTTCAACTACTCGTATTATGCAAGGGTTCTGAAACACCACAGCCGTTTCGTTTCTACCACATTTCTACTCCTCTTGATCAATGACGAAGAAGACCAGTTTCCAGCCAGTGACTTGTGAATTTTTGAACTCATGAATAGGCTCAAATCTGTTGTAAATTTAAGCTGTGATTTTACAAAGACTGATAAAACATTAATGTTTCCAGTCAACATTGATCGCGGCGGCGGCGCACTGTTTTGGCCCCGCCGCCGCTGGTCTTCCCTCATCGGTGCGGTGCCGGGGTCTAATGTGGATCCACCGTCTAATGGTTGACTTTTACCTAGTGGTGAAGGCGACCATCGGTTTTAACAAAGGATTTTATCTTCTTCGGTCAAATATAGTTTTACGGTCACTTTTTAGGATTATTCATTGTGAGAGTCAATCTGTTTTTTAATGGAACTTTACATGCCCTTGCCTCTTTGCTATACCCATGTATTGCATTTTACCTGGAAAGTGGAGGTAGGCCTATAGTGTTGGATTGACAACAAATCCCTGGGACTAAGTTCCAATTTTTGTTGTAGATCAATTCATAGAAATTTCACAGATGTGACAGTTCGTAATTCATTGAAAGCTTAAACTGAAAAGCGCTTTGGAGTTTGTTCCTTACAACCGGCCTCCAGTTTACTTCGTTGGAGTTACATTGATGTTGCCAGTAGAAGGGGAGGTGCTACTCGTGTCACTCACCCCTGCTGCCACCTATAACTTTTTTTACATAATTCATGGATGGTTATGTGTATTGGTCGATTTATTTGATGTTTTATGGTTTTTGTCAGTGAGAATTTGAAAAAACAGGAATTTTGTCGCATTTTTGTATGGTTTTATGGATTTTGTCAGTGAGAATGAAAAAACAGGAAGTTTGTCACATTTATGTCTGTTTTCATAGATGGTTATGTGTGTTGATTATTTGACGGTTTTATGGATTTTGTCAGTGAGAATGGAAAAACAGGAACTTTGTCACTTCCTTCTTGTTGTTGTTTTGGGCACGCGATAGAGTCATAAGGGGAACACGTGGTTAATGGGGTCAATGTTGTTGTTGTTGTTTTGGACACGCGATAGAGTCATTAGGGAGAACACGTGGTTAATGGGGTCAATGTTGTTGTTGTTGTTTTGGGCACGCGATAGAGTCATAAGGGGGAACACCTGGTTAATGGGGTCAATGCTATTGTTGTTGTTTTGGGCACGCGATAGAGTCATAAGGGGGAACACCTGGTTAATGGGGACAATGCTATTGTTGTTGTTTTGGGCACGCTCTCAGCGAATGTTATGATCCAGGAATAGATCCAAGTCATTAATGTCTTTGCCTTGGAAACAACTCTTTTGATCGAACTCCAAAGGATATTAATAGCCAAAGGCCATGGAAACAATTCTCCAAGAAACATCTTAGCGATGAATTGTTTTAGCGCGGGAATCAGGTTTCTTATTAATTTGAAATGCATTAGCGCAGAGATGCCAAAAACAAAAGGAACACGCTGAGATTACTTTTAGGGGATTATTTGGGTGAAACTGTTTTAGACATTTTAGGGAATTATTTCGGCGAAACAGTTAGAGATATTTTAAAAGATGATTTTAGAAAAGGTTTTAGAACAGGTTTTGAGTGTGGTCGTTATAGTAAACAAGTTCTATTTGAACAGTGTCGTGAGGTCCTCTACCCCAACCCCAAAGGCCCCGATCGCCCTACCCCGATTCAAAGGGTTCCAATCCCCATACCCCAATCCAGAAGGAACCCCCCGGTCCCCAAAGGTTCCCAGGGCTCCCACCGGCCCCCCAGACCCTCAAAGGCCCACCCCGGGCCCCCCAAAGGCCCATCGAGCTCCCAAAGGACCAACGGGGTCCCAAAGGCCCTCCACCGGTCCCAAAATGTCCCCCAGGCCCCCAACTGCCCCCCCGGACACCCAAAGGCCCCACCTGTGCCCCAAAGACCCTCCCCCGGCCCCCAAAGGTCCACCGGGCTCCCAAAGGACCAATCGGTCCTCAAGTGCCCCCAGACCCCCAAAGGCCCTCCCTGTGCCCCAAAGGCCCTCCCCCGGTCCCCAAAGATCCCCCGGGCCAGAGAAGCGCCGCCGGGATGTGCCGTGGGCCAGGAAAGCGCCGCAGGATGTGCCGCAGGATGCGCCGCGTCAGGAAGCGCCCAGGATGCGCCGCAGGGAGGTTAGGTTAGGTACCTATGATTTGGGATGGGTGGATTGCTACTTTTGACTTTTCTGAGCTGGATTTCTTAGCCTATCATAGGTTTTTGTTGTCTGAAACCTATAGTTTGGGATGACTAGTTTGCTATTTTTGACTTTTCTGAGCTAGGTTTCTTAGCCGTTCATAGGTGTGTGGTGTCTGAAACCTATGATTTGGGATGTGTAGTTTGCTATTTTCGACTTTTCTGAGCTGGATTTCTTAGCCTTTCATAGGTATGTGTTGTCAGAACATTATGATTTGGGATGTATAGTTTGCTATTTCAGGCTTTTCTGAGCTAAGGTTTTCTAGTATTTCGTAGGTGAATGTTGTCTGAAACCAATAGTTTGGGATGAGTAGTTTGCTATTTTTGACTTTTCTGAGCTAGGTTTCTTAGTCTTTCGTTGGTGTGTGTTGACTGAAACCTATGATTTGGGATATGTAGTTTGCTATTTTTGACTTTTCTGAGCTGGATTTCTTAGTCTTTCATAGGTGTGTGTTGTCTGAAACCTATGATTTGGGATGGGTGGATTGCTACTTTTGACTTTTCTGAGCTGGATTTCTTAGCCTTTCATAGGTGTTTTTTGTCTGAAACCTATAGTTTGGGATGACTAGTTTGCTATTTTTGACTTTTCTGAGCTAGGTTTCTTAGCCGTTCATATGTGAGTGTTGTCTGAAACCTATGATTTGGGATATGTAATTTGCTATTTCCGACTTTTCATAACCGGATTTCTTAGTCTTTCGTAGGTGTGTGGTGTCTGAAACCTATGATTTGGGTGTGTGGGTTGCTATTTTTTGACTTTTCTGAGCAGGATTTCTTAGCCATTCGTAGGCGTGTGTTGACTGAAACCTATGATTTGGGATGGTTAATTTGCTATTTTTGACTTTTCTGAGCTAGATTTCTTAGCCTTTCATAGGTGTGTCCTTTCAGAAAATTATGATTTGGGAGGTATAGTTTGCTTTTTGGACTTTTCAGAGCTAGGATTCTTAGTCACTCATAGGTGTTTGTTCTCTGAAACTTCGAGTTTGGGATGAGTAGTTGGCTATTTCAGACTTTTCTGAGCTAAGGTTTCTTAGTATTTCGTAGGTGAATGTTGTCTGAAACTTATGATTTGGGATATGTAAATTACTATTTCGGGCTTTTCTGAGTTGGATTTCTTAGTCTTTCATAGGTGTGTGATGTCTGAAACCTATGATTGGGAATGTGTAGTTTGCTATTTTCGACTTTTCTGAGCTAGGTTTCTTAGCCTTTCATAGGTATGTGTTGTCAGAAAATTATGATTTGGGATGTGTAGTTTGCTATTTCAGGCTTTTCTGAGCTAAGGTTTTCTAGTATTTCGTAGGTGTGTGGTGTCTGAAACCTATGATTTGGGGTGTGGGTTGCTATTTTTGACTTTTCTGAGCTAGGTTTCTTAGTCTTTCGTTGGTGTGTGTTGACTGAAACCTATGATTTGGGATATGTAGTTTGCTATTTCTGACTTTTCTGAGCTGGATTTATTAGCCTTTCATAGGTGTGGCCTTTCAGAAAATTATGATTTGGGAGGTATAGTTTGCTTTTTGGACTTTTCAGAGCTAGGATTCTTAGTCACTCATAGGTGTTTGTTCTCTGAAACTTCGAGTTTGGGATGAGTAGTTGGCTATTTCAGACTTTTCTGAGCTAAGGTTTCTTAGTATTTCGTAGGTGAATGTTGTCTGAAACTTATGATTTGGGATATGTAAATTACTATTTCGGGCTTTTCTGAGTTGGATTTCTTAGTCTTTCATAGGTGTGTGATGTCTGAAACATATGATTGGGAATGTGTAGTTTGCTATTTTCGACTTTTCTGAGCTAGGTTTCTTAGCCTTTCTTAGGTATGTGTTGTCAGAAAATTATGATTTGGGATGTGTAGTTTGCTATTTCAGGCTTTTCTGAGCTAAGGTTTTCTAGTCTTTCGTAGGTGTGTGGTGTCTGAAACCTATGATTTGGGGTGTGGGTTGCTATTTTTGACTTTTCTGAGCTAGGTTTCTTAGTCTTTCGTTGGTGTGTGTTGACTGAAACCTATGATTTGGGATATGTAGTTTGCTATTTTTGACTTTTCTGGGCTGAATTTATTAGCCTTTCATAGGTGTGTGTTGACTGAAACCTATGATTGAGATGAGTGGTTTGCTATTTTTGTCTTTTCTGAGCTAGTTTTCTTAGCCGTTCATAGGTGTGTGTTGTCTGAAACTTATGATTTGGGATGTGTAGTTTGATATTTGAACTTTTCAGAGCTATGATTCTTAGTCCGTCATAGGCGTTTGTTGTCTGAAACTTCTACTTTGGGATGAGTAGTTTCGCTATTTCAGGCTTTTCTGAGCTAAGGTTTCTTAGTCTTTCATAGGTGAATGATGTCTGAAACCTATGATTTGGGATATGTAAATTACTATTTCGGGCTTTTCTGAGTGGGATTTCTTAGTCTTTCATAGATGTGTGTTGTCTGAAACCTGTGGTTTGGGATGGGTGGATTGCTACTTTTGACTTTTCTGAGCTGAATTTCTTAGCCTTTCATAGGTGTTTGTTGTCTGAAACCTATAGTTTGGGATGACTAGTTTGCTATTTTTTACTTTTCTGAGCTAGGTTTCTTAGCCGTTCATAGGTGAGTGTTGTCTGAAACCTATGATTTGGGATATGTAAATTACTATTTCGGGCTTTTCTAAGCTAGATTTCTTAGTCTTTCGTTGGTGTGTGTTGTCTGAAACCTATGATTTGGGATGGATGGATTGCTACTTTTGACTTTTCTGAGCTGGATTTCTTAGCCTTTCATAGGTGTTTGTTGTCTGAAACCTATAGTTTGGGATGACTAGTTTGCTATTTTTGACTTTTCTGAGCTAGATTTCTTAGCCTTTCATAGGTGTGTCCTTTCAGAAACCTATGATTTGGGTTATGTAGTTTGCTATTTTTGACTTTTCTGGGCTGGATTTATTAGCCATTCATAGGTGTGTGTTGACTGAAACCTATGATTGAGATGAGTGGTTTGCTATTTTTGTCTTTTCTGAGCTAGTTTTCTTCACACAAAAACTTACACACACACACACAC
>CM051259.1:76704180-76731680 GCA_027921565.1 Artemia sinica | reverse complement strand
TGTGTGTGTGTGGTGTGTGTGTGTGTGTGTGTGTGTGTGTGTGTGTGTGTGTGCATAAGTTTTCGTGTGTGTGTGTAAGTTTTTGTGTGTGTGTAGTTTTTGTGTGTGTGTAAGTTTAGTGTGTGTGTAGTTTGTGTACATGTAAGTTTTTGTGTGCATGTAAGTTTTTGCGTGTGGGTGTAAGTTTTTGCGTGTGGGTGTAATTTTTTTGTGTGTGTGTGTGTGTGTGTGTAAGTTTTTGTGTGTCTAAGCTTTTGTGTGTGTAAGTTTTGACGTGTGTGTGTGTGTGTAAGTTTTCGTGTGTGTGTGTGTGTGTGTGTGTGTGTGTAAGTTTTTGTGTGAAGAAAACTAGCTCAGAAAAGACAAAAATAGCAAACCACTCATCTCAATCATAGGTTTCAGTCAACACACACCTATGAATGGCTAATAAATCCAGCCCAGAAAAGTCAAAAATAGCAAACTACATAACCCAAATCATAGGTTTCTGAAAGGACACACCTATGAAAGGCTAAGAAATCTAGCTCAGAAAAGTCAAAAATAGCAAACTAGTCATCCCAAACTATAGGTTTCAGACAACAAACACCTATGAAAGGCTAAGAAATCCAGCTCAGAAAAGTCAAAAGTAGCAATCCATCCATCCCAAATCATAGGTTTCAGACAACACACACCAACGAAAGACTAAGAAATCTAGCTTAGAAAAGCCCGAAATAGTAATTTACATATCCCAAATCATAGGTTTCAGACATCATTCACCTATGAAAGACTAAGAAACCTTAGCTCAGAAAAGCCTGAAATAGCGAAACTACTCATCCCAAAGTAGAAGTTTCAGACAACAAACGCCTATGACGGACTAAGAATCATAGCTCTGAAAAGTTCAAATATCAAACTACACATCCCAAATCATAAGTTTCAGACAACACACACCTATGAACGGCTAAGAAAACTAGCTCAGAAAAGACAAAAATAGCAAACCACTCATCTCAATCATAGGTTTCAGTCAACACACACCTATGAAAGGCTAATAAATTCAGCCCAGAAAAGTTAAAAATAGCAAACTACATATCCCAAATCATAGGTTTCAGTCAACACACACCAACGAAAGACTAAGAAACCTAGCTCAGAAAAGTCAAAAATAGCAAACTACTCATCCCAAACTATTGGTTTCAGACAACATCCACCTACGAAATACTAGAAAACCTTAGCTCAGAAAAGCCTGAAATAGCAAACTACACATCCCAAATCATAACTTTCTGACAACACATACCTAAGAAAGGCTAAGAAACCTAGCTCAGAAAAGTCGAAAATAGCAAACTACACATTCCCAATCATATGTTTCAGACATCACACACCTATGAAAGACTAAGAAATCCAACTCAGAAAAGCCCGAAATAGTAATTTACATATCCCAAATCATAAGTTTCAGACAACATTCACCTACGAAATACTAAGAAACCTTAGCTCAGAAAAGTCTGAAATAGCCAACTACTCATCCCAAACTCGAAGTTTCAGAGAACAAACACCTATGAGTGACTAAGAATCCTAGCTCTGAAAAGTCCAAAAAGCAAACTATACCTCCCAAATCATAATTTTCTGAAAGGCCACACCTATGAAAGGCTAATAAATCTAGCTCAGAAAAGTCAAAAATAGCAAACTACATATCCCAAATCATAGGTTTCAGTCAACACAAACCAACGAAAGACTAAGAAACCTAGCTCAGAAAAGTCAAAAATAGCAACCCACACCCCAAATCATAGGTTTCAGACAACATTCACCTACGAAAGACTAGAAAACCTTAGCTCAGAAAAGCCTGAAATAGCAAACTAAACATCCCAAATCATAATTTTCTAACAACACATATCTATGAAAGGCTAAGAAACCTAGCTCAGAAAAGTCGAAAATAGCAAACTACACATCCCAAATCATAGGTTTCAGACATCACACACCTATGAAAGACTAAGAAATCCAACTCAGAAAAGCCCGAAATAGTAATTTAAATATCCCAAATCATAAGTTTCAGTCAACACACACCTACGAAATACTAAGAAACCTTAGCTCAGAAAAGTCTGAAATAGCCAACTACTCATCCCAAACTCGAAGTTTCAGAGAACAAACACCTATGAGTGACTAAGAATCCTAGCTCTGAAAAGTCCAAAAGCAAACTATACCTCCCAAATCATAATTTTCTGAAAGGACACACCTATGAAAGGCTAAGAAATCTAGCTCAGAAAAGTCAAAAATAGCAAATTAACCATCCCAAATCATAGGTTTCAGTCAACACACGCCTACGAATGGCTAAGAAATCCTGCTCAGAAAAGTCAAAAAATAGCAACCCACACACCCCAAATCATAGGTTTCAGACACCACACACCTACGAAAGACTAAGAAATCCGGTTATGAAAAGTCGGAAATAGCAAATTACATATCCCAAATCATAATTTTCTGACAACACATACCTATGAACGGCTAAGAAACCTAGCTCAGAAAAGTCAAAAATAGCAAACTAGTCATCCCAAACTATAGGTTTCAGACAAAAAACACCTATGAAAGGCTAAGAAATCCAGCTCAGAAAAGTCAAAAGTAGCAATCCACCCATCCCAAATCATAGGTTTCAGACAACACACACCTATGAAAGACTAAGAAATCCAGCTCAGAAAAGTCAAAAATAGCAAACTACATATCCCAAATCATAGGTTTCAGTCAACACACACCAACGAAAGACTAAGAAACCTAGCTCAGAAAAGTCAAAAATAGCAAACTACTCATCCCAAACTATTGGTTTCAGACAACATTCACCTACGAAATACTAGAAAACCTTAGCTCAGAAAAGCCTGAAATAGCAAACTATACATCCCAAATCATAATGTTCTGACAACACATACCTATGAAAGGCTAAGAAATCCAGCTCAGAAAAGTCGAAAATAGCAAACTACACATCCCAAATCATAGGTTTCAGACACCACACACCTATGAACGGCTAAGAAACCTAGCTCAGAAAAGTCAAAAATAGCAAACTAGTCATCCCAAACTATAGGTTTCAGACAACAAAAACCTATGATAGGCTAAGAAATCCAGCTCAGAAAGGTCAAAAGTAGCAATCCACCCATCCCAAATCATAGGTACCTAACCTAACCTCCCTGCGGCGCATCCCCTGTGGCGCTTTCCTGACCCGCGGCGCATCCCTGCGGCACATCCTGCGGCGCTTTCCTGGCCCACGGCACATCCCGGCGGCGCTTCTCTGGCCCGGGGGATCTTTGGGGACCGGGGGAGGGCCTTTGGGGCACAGGGAGGGCCTTTGGGGGTCTGGGGGGCACTTGAGGACCGATTGGTCCTTTGGGAGCCCGGTGGACCTTTGGGGGCCGGGGAGGGTCTTTGGGGCACAGGTAGGGCCTTTGGGTGTCCGGGGGGGCAGTTGGGGGCCTGGGGGACATTTTGGGACCGGTGGAGGGCCTTTGGGACCCCGTTGGTCCTTTGGGAGCTCGATGGGCCTTTGGGGGGCCCGGGGTGGGCCTTTGAGGGTCTGGGGGGCCGGTGGGAGCCCTGGGAACCTTTGGGGACCGGGGGGTTCCTTCTGGATTGGGGTATGGGGATTGGAACCCTTTGGATCGGGGTAGGGCGATCGGGGCCCTTTGGGGTTGGGGTAGAGGACCTCACGACACTGTTCAAATAGAACTTGTTTACTATAACGACCACACTCAAAACCTGTTCTAAAACCTTTTCTAAAATCATCTTTTAAAATATCTCTAACTGTTTCGCCGAAATAATTCCCTAAAATGTCTAAAACAGTTTCACCCAAATAATCCCCTAAAAGTAATCTCAGCGTGTTCCTTTTGTTTTTGGCATCTCTGCGCTAATGCATTTCAAATTAATAAGAAACCTGATTCCCGCGCTAAAACAATTCATCGCTAAGATGTTTCTTGGAGAATTGTTTCCATGGCCTTTGGCTATTAATATCCTTTGGAGTTCGATCAAAAGAGTTGTTTCCAAGGCAAAGACATTAATGACTTGGATCTATTCCTGGATCATAACATTCGCTGAGAGCGTGCCCAAAACAACAACAATAGCATTGTCCCCATTAACTAGGTGTTCCCCCTTATGACTCTATCGCGTGCCCAAAACAACAACAATAGCATTGACCCCATTAACCAGGTGTTCCCCCTTATGACTCTATCGCGTGCCCAAAACAACAACAACAACATTGACCCCATTAACCACGTGTTCTCCCTAATGACTCTATCGCGTGTCCAAAACAACAACAACAACATTGACCCCATTAACCACGTGTTCCCCTTATGACTCTATCGCGTGCCCAAAACAACAACAAGAAGGAAGTGACAAAGTTCCTGTTTTTCCATTCTCACTGACAAAATCCATAAAACCGTCAAATAATCAACACACATAACCATCTATGAAAACAGACATAAATGTGACAAACTTCCTGTTTTTTCATTCTCACTGACAAAATCCATAAAACCATACAAAAATGCGACAAAATTCCTGTTTTTTTCAAATTCTCACTGACAAAAACCATAAAACATCAAATAAATCGACCAATACACATAACCATCCATGAATTATGTAAAAAAAGTTATAGGTGGCAGCAGGGGTGAGTGACACGAGTAGCACCTCCCCTTCTACTGTTGCCTCACAGAAAGTCTGACCCCTTAACAAGCCTCTGCTCTCTAAATCTAACACTCTAATTTTGAGCCTACACTAGTAAGCGTTTTACATATTTAGCACAGTGGATTGAAGCATTCAAATTTCAGAAGTCTCGTAAAAAAAAGTATGCCTACAAGGTAAAGGTTTCTGAACTTGTAAGCCAGCTAAAAAGGCACTTTCTTCACATAAAGCCACTGCAATTAGTTCCGTATGTCCAGGGAATTATTTTGGACCTTTGTTCATGGTGTGTCCCCACCACTGGAGAGAAAAAAGGAAAAAAAGAACTAGAAGCCCATGAAATAAAAAATTGACCTTTAAAACAATAAAAACTTGCAATTTTTATCTTTAAAAGTGACGCAATTCTTTCTTCTTCTATGAGGTAGTTCACAAATTAGTCACCTCCACCTGAGCTAAAAGCCAACTGAATCAAAATAATTTAGAGTTCGAATTCATTTTTGGAACTGCTACGTTAGCAGCCCTCAGGTTCGATTTTCTCTTCTTTGACTGTCAAATTAGTTTAAAAGATCTTAAACGCGATTTATTTTACTCTATTTGGAAAAGCCGTCATAATTCCAATTAAGTGCTATTCCTTATCATTTTTGAAATCATATAAAACCAACGTCAGTTTATTTAAAAAAAAAACAAGGTTAGAAAATTTTTGTAAACTTCCAGAAACGTGTTTTAAGACTCGTTAATTGGTAAAAACAATGAGGGTGTAGCTCACCGTATCAGCGTACATGAAGGTTTTTTGGTACCATACCCCCTCTCGGAAATCTCAATAACCATCCTTTATATTCTTGTGGGTTCTAGATTAATTTGCCTATTTTTGTATTCTGTTTGAAGTTGCGCCCCTTTTTACACCCTCGATCAAAATCACACATACGTGCCTAGCTCACTCATTCTATGCACTGATGTTACGAATAGCTTGACGAGTTAAAAGTAAATCTGTTTTTTCTCTACCGTTTCCATTTTCTTGATTATAAGAATTCCACATTGTGAACTACTTAACTCCTCAGATCACTAGCAGTTCTGACCTTACCCCAATAGAATTATCTGACCAAAAATACTTTATTTTGCTCTTTTATATTTTATAATTTGTAAATATATTCCGTATGCATAACCCCCGATCTGTTTTTGTTACGAGACCGGACCTTATAGTTCCAACTGCAACTTTCAAATTCAGTCAAACTTTTCCATTTAAACAGTCGAAACAAGTGTCTATCTCTAGTCTACAATAAAATTCTTTCGGACTGGAAAGCCAGTATCAATAAAAAGGCAATGAAACAGTATTTGCTTAAAATATAAATTTTTTTGTGACCTTGTATATCGTGCCAAAAGCAAGTTCTCGATTATTTTATAGACTGAATATTTTAACGTTGAGCAGCAGAGGTGTTGCTTAAGATGGTGGGATGCTAGTCCTCTCTAAACTTAAAAAACAAATATTGAAATACCGTATTTTTAATGATAAAACTGTCATGAATGTACAGTTGTTTCATTTCAAACCCTATCAAAACAAATTAGCGTGAACCTCACTTGTAGAAAAAGGATCCAGGCTTAAACATTGTTAGACTCCAAAACTGATGCCTAAGAGATGTATTCATAAAAATATATATCTACTCTTTTTAAACCAGCAATAATTCTTTATTTATGTATTTATTTTTCTCCAAAAATGGCTCTATATATTTTTTTGGAAAATCTGCGCCCTGGCTTTTCTGGACTAAATAAAAAACGAGAAGTTCACATTATACGTAGTTAGAAGACAAGGGGCACCGAGCATGTATAGAATAAGGCTTTATTTTTAAAACTTTTCACAAGCGATAAATCGCCGAATATAAGTTCGTGTCACAAAAAAAAGTAAACAACAACGATCACAAGCACATCAATGAAATCAGGATCAGGGACACCAAATATTAAGAAATTTAAACAGACTAAATATAGCCAAATAAAGATTAAACAATTAAGAAAATATTAAAGTAGCTAAAATAATGTCATATCAAAAAGGTCATACAATAAAGGTAAAAATTTAGTCATAAAACGGCATATATTATAATAAGTCAAAAAAAAAAGTCAAAATGAAAATAAAGAGCAAAGACGCACGCGGTTAGAAGACATGCGACACAGAGCATGTGAGCAAGTCAATGAAGATCAACTTGGACAGCGAGAATCAAAACGTAATGTTAATCTAATTGTAAATATCTTATAGACGAGCAGGAGAAGCAAAAAGAACAACTCTATGGAGGCACTATGGAGTAACTTTATTTCTAACGGCAAATTCTGTAAAAGATTACCTGTTTCATGTATACTGGATAAAAGAAAGCAGTTTGGACTAAAATTGAGTCTTAAAATACTTTTGTTGAAACATTGAAGAAAATTCCAAATGAAATTCGACCAAGTCAAACTTTGTAAGCCGCAAACTGGGTAAAGATAAGTGAAATCAACACTTTTTGGAGAAGCGTTTTAGTGTGGCTGATGGTTCTACTTAGCTGTTCGAGTTTAGGCGAGGATCCTCTTCAGAAGGAAACTGGGTGTAGCTTTAAAACTTAATTGGTAAACTCAATAAAATCCTTTATGTTCAAAATACGCACGGAAAACTTTAAAAAAAGGAAAAATTGTTCCCACAATGCCATAACCTTTCTAGAATGCTACATACTTCAAATCTAGAAGAAAAAAGAGGTAGGTTTTGAAGGAAAATGTTATGGGAGGCTGAGAATTGCTATAAGCCTTACATTGTTTAATTCTCATTTTTAAAGACTAATAAATTTTTAATGGGGTATTTTTCCAAAGAAAGATTCAGAAAAAGCTTACTTTTCTTTTCCTTTATAGATACGTAGTATTCAAGGCCGGATTGCATTCGGGATGTTCAAATCTCTTACCCCCCCCCCCCGGGGTATGGCGAGCCTTGTTAGAACAATATTGGTGGTCTTTGTAATGTCCACAGAGAAGTGTGAACCTTAAGGGGGTAACGCTCAGGGCCGTATCTAGTATATTTCCGGGGGGGGGGTACAAAAGAATTTTTTCAGGGGGCCTTACAAAAAACTTTAAAAAACTCATCAAAAATTTGTTTATATTCATTTTTGTTACGTTTTTTACGAGTCTGACAAACATTTCGGAGGACTTCAAACCCCCTAGCCCCCCTGGATACGGCTTTTGCATATACATATATATATATATATATATATATATATATATATATATATATATATATATATATATATATATATATATATATATATATATATATATATATATATATATATATATATACATATATATATATATATATATATATATATACATATATATATATGTATATATATATATATATATATTATATATATATAATATATATATATATATATATATATTATATATATTATATATATATATATATATATATATATATATATATATATATATATATATATATATATATATATATATATATATATATATAATATAACATAAATAGCAATATAACATAACAATGTGAAAATGACAAACTGTAGGATCAAGAAAAATCAAGATAATTCATTCCATCCCTGCAAAACAGATAGTTCCTCCCTATATTACCTCCCAGAGCCTTTTCCTTCATAAACTATCAACTACATTAATATAACATTAAAAGTAAAGAAAATAGTTGCATTGAAAATATATTAAGTGATATACAATATTGTTACGACAACAAAATACTAATGTTTACAAGAAAATTAACAGTGAAAAACAAAGATAGTAAAAAAAAATATCTATCACAAGCATACAAAAATGCGGCAAAAAAAATATCTGACCTTAGTATGTATGTCACATTATGTTACGAAATTGTACTTAAAAGATTATATTGCAAATTATAGCCATGTTGTTGGGCGACACAGATTTCCTGTTGCATTGGCATATTATTATTTGTACCAATACTAATCTTAGCGTATCTTGCTGACAAATATTCATGTGTTTATATTTTAAACTCCACTGAACCTTTTTAGAATACTCAGGATCAAAAGTTTTTATTTGATACAATTCGAAATTTATTTAATACCTGGGCTAATAGATTCAGATATGTCAAAAATATTTTTGAAAAATTCATCAGTTAAGAGCAGTCATTATATGCCAGTGTTAAAAGATTATATTCAATTTCTGTTCTAACTGTGGCATAAAATGGGATTTTTTCTAGTTGTAAGTTTTACTTTTATAGGCATTAATGAGTAATGGAAGAAATAATTTCATTTAGTAAAAAAAATTAACAAGCTAAAGTCTCAGTAGATATGGAAATGGTCTCAAGCGGCATAGGTTTGACGCTGGCACTTATACAAGAATTTTTCTGGGGGGAGTGGGAATGGTAAAAAAAACAGTGGCGTAATTTTATCAAAATCCTAGGGAGGGGGGTGGCAAATCTGGAGCCAATTTTCCCAAATCAAGTGAAAATGACAGTGAAAACTAAAAATGAGCCATACAGTACCATAGAAAGTAAAGATATACTAAAGAAAACTGATCCGCGTCTGTGGATACTTCAATTATACAGGCTTATCTGAGTATTGGCAAGATTTTTGAAGAAACTAAATTTCAGTAGGTGGGGGGTAAACTGAGGTCTGGGGGGGGGGGGCAAACCGAGGTCTGGGAGGGGCGGTTCTTGTATGTTTATTGCTCCTGTTACTCCTAAAGAGCTTCTGAGTGTAATAATGAAGTTAGAATTTGCAAGTTCAGTAGGTTTAGACGAATTACTTACAGAAGATCTCGTTAGTGTAATTTCAGTGTAATTGCTTCATATTTTTAATGCATCAGCAGTACTTGGGATCTTTCCAGAAATTTGGGAAGTTGGCTGAGTCCTTCAAATTTTAAAAAACCGTCGTTAATTATCCACCAATAGCTATTTTTCCGCTTTGTCCAAGGTACTAGAAAAATTATTCTAAAAAAGAATTATTTTTATATTTTGATAAAATAATTTTTTCTAAGGATCAATTTGGATTCAGGTCTTGTCATTCAACCGACCAAGCTATTGCTGCGGTTTTACTAAGCATTAATGGTTCTCTAAATGATAAAAACCAAGTTTCTGCTCTTTGTAATGGCACAAATAGGGCATTTGACCCGGTAAATCACAGAATCCTGCTTGAAAAATCAACATTGCAGGATTTAGGGGTAAGCACTTGATCTACTAAAATCTAATATGCATGGCCGAAAAATTCATATGGATAGAAATGGTCACGTATCAGGTCCTAGCTCTCTAGATAATATTGGTTTCCCTGGGGGGTCAGTACTAGGGCCCTTATTATTCATGATTTACATTAAAGACTTACCAAGCTGTTTCCCTTCTAACGCCACCCTAGCAGTAGTTTTTACAGATGGTAAAGCCACTAGAAGATCCAGTGGTGCCGGGGGGCTATTGCCTCCCCCAAGATTTTTCTGGCGCCCTCTTTTCCTGTTTTGTTCTTTTTTCACTTTTTTTTTGAATCAATTTGTCAGTTTGGTGAATTATTGGCACCGTTGTCACATTAGCCCCCCCCCCTAGATTTTGCGCATTGGCACCCTTGTCATATTGCCCTCCCCCCAAGATTTTGCTCTACATCCACCCTTGAGTACTGCGGTGACAGTAAACTTCTTCCTGGCTGGTTGAAAATCTGATGACAACAGTAAATTCTCTTCATACGTTGCTTTCTTGTAACTATTAAATAAAAAAACAAGTTTTTTAACTGAAAGTAAGGAACGACGTTAAAACTTCAAACGAACAGAAATTGTTCCGTATATGAAAGGGGCTGTCCCCTCCTCAACGCCTGGCTCCTTACGCTAAAGTTTTTTGTTGTTTAAAAAAAATAGAGTTGTGAGAAAGTCAAACTTCAGCGTAAAGAGCGAGGCGTTGAGGAGGGGACAGCCCGTTTCATATTCGGAATAATTTCTGATCGTTTTAAGTTTTAACGTCGTTCCTTACTTTCAGTTAAAAAAAAACTTTTTTTTATCTAATTTTTGAACGTTTTTGAATTAATGCAGGTTTTCATTTTGGCTCACCGTACATGAATAATTAAAACAGAATTTACATATTAATTTTAATTTATTTGGTTAAATGGCTTTCTCGAAACTTGTTTAATTTTATTTAAGAACATTTTTATTAGTAATAAATATGCGCAGCTTACGAATTAACTTACGTACCGAACTTCTATATTCATATATTTTCAATACGTATATTAGGGGGTTCGTCCCCTAGTCAATACCTTGCTCTTTAAGCTAAAGTTCGAATTTTGTTCCAATTCTTTAAAAATGACCGCTTAATCACAAAGGCTGTTAATTAGAATAAATAGCTCTTATGAAATTACTAAAAAATCTTTGGCTTAAAGAGCGAGGTATTGACTAGGGGATGAACCCAATCATATATGTAATATTTTAGGTTCGTTTTAAGTTTTTATGTTGCTGCTTACTTTCAGTTGAAAAACTTTTTTTATTTAATTTCTTATCTTTTTTTAAATAATGTTGGGAAATCCGGCGTCCCCTTCATAGCAATGTCCCTTCCCCCATAAAAAATTCCTTCATGGAAAGGTCCTCCCACATAACCCCCGACCCTCCCCGCACTACCAGAAAAAATCCCTCCTGAAAACGTCTGTATACTTCCCAATAACCAATACTATATGGTAACATTGGGTAAAGTTCATAACTTTCAGCCCCCCCCCCCCGGGGACTTTCGGGGGATTAAGTCATCCTAAAAGTCATACTTATCATATTTTTGGAAATGCTGAACAAAATGGCTATCTCAAAATTTTGATCGGGTGACTTTGGGAAAAAAATGAGCGTGGGAGGGGGCCTAGTTGCCCTCCATTTTTTTGGTCACTTAAAAAGGGCACTAGAACCTTTAATTTCCCTTCCAATGAGCCCTCTCACGATATTCTAGGACCACTGGTTCGATAAGATCACCCCTGGGAAAAAAAAAACAAAAACAAATAAACAAATAAACACGCATCCGGGATCTTTCTTCTGGCAAAAAATGCAAAATTCCACATTTTTGTAGATAGAAGCTTAAAACTTCTACAACAGAGTTCTCTAACACGCTGAATGTGATAGTGTGATTTTCATTAGGCTTCTATGACTTTTAGGGGGTCTTTCCCCCTTTTTTCGAAAATCAGCCAAATTTTCTCAGGCGCGTAACTTTTGATGGGTAAGACTAAACTTGATGAAGCTTATATACTTGAAATCAGCATTAAAACTGATTCTTTTGATGTATCTATTGGTATCAAAATACCGTTTTCTAGAGTTTCGGTTACCATTGAGCCGGGTCGCTCCTTACTTACAGTTCGTTACCACGAACTGTTTGAGTTGGCTCCCAACTTATCAAAAACTGAGGTCATGAAATTTGAACACTCAAAGCAGGTACTGCATAAGATCAGAAAAGAGGAAATAACCATAGGTCAAAATAGGATAAAAGGGTTGAATCACAGGGGCGGATCCAGGATTTTTAGGGGGCGCAGAATAGGTTAATCCAATAAACTTGCGTTAGGAGCTGGTTTAATGATCGCAAATTTGCGTTAATTAAGTAAATTACACTATTTTACACTATGTTAGGGGGCGCGCGCCCCCTCCCCCTAGATCCGCCACTGTTAAGTCATTTAGGTGTCTTAGGATCATTACATATGAGACGCTGTCTTTTTGCAAACACTCTGATTTTTTTGCGTCTGAGGCTTGCTCATAATTTGGGAGGCCTTTATGGAATAAAATTTGGTTCTCTTCTTTCTTCTTAAAATCTTGTATCATTCACTGACTGATTCCTATCTTAAATATTGTTCTATAGTTTTACTTAACATGTTTGCGGTTTACTTACAACAAGAGCCGTTACTAGGGGGGGGGAGGCAACCAGTTCATCTACCCCAGGGCCACCGGGGGGGGGGGCACGGCCGGGGAACTACTAAAGTTGATCAAATTTCACTCTAATTCAAAATTTTTGCTTATAATTGGATCCAGAGGGGGCGCTGCAATTAATTTTTTCCTGGGCAGCACCAACCCTAGGAACGGCTATACTTACAACCCCCTAAGGATAATCCAGAATAAGGCAGTAAGAATTCTTGGCTCTTTTATTGTTCGCCTTACAAAGCTACAAAGTTTATCTCAAACCCATACCCTCTTTTTATTTCTGGATATTCTTAATCTGAAGCAAATAAAAGAATTACAAAGAGCAATGTAATTTCTTGACATTTAATCTCCAACAGACTTTTTCCATCATAAGGCTGTTGCCGAGGTTCCGTCTTTTTATGTCCATGTTCCCTCCTAGAAGCTTCATCTTCCTTTACTTATACCAGACAGGTGCAGATTCAGGATTGTTTTTTAGGAGGGGGGGAATAGGTTGATCCGATAAACTTGCGTTAAGAACAAGTTTAATTAACACAAATTTGCGTTAATTAAGTAAATTACACTACTTTAGGACTATGTTAAGGGGGGCTTGTGCCCCCCATAGATCCACCACTGATATCAGAAAGGGCTGGATTACTTAAATCAGAAAGGACTGGAGGTAGCAGATCCTCTAAATTGTAAATAAATTTAATCTGTCTTAAATAATTCCAAAGAGTCGTTCGCCAATAAAAATGAAAATGTGTTTTGAGGATTATTCTTTGTCAGGATGATTCAAAATCGCGCTGAAATGGCCTATATTTTTTTTCCTCTGTTCTTTCTTCTTCTCGTTCTTTTTTGACTTTTGAACTGTTCTTATTCTGTTTTCTTGATCTATTCTTATTTTGTCTGAAGATGTATTACTTTGAAGAGTTAATTTTATCTTTATGTCTTATATGTTAAGCTGACACATCTATTTGTACTGTCTGTTGGTTAAAGTGGAAATTTTGTTATAGCTTTTGTATTAATAAAGGTTTATTAATTAAAGGTTTGTTATTCAAGGCTTATAAAAGGTTATTAATTAATAATCTCTAATGGTTCCAATTTCAGCAAGATGATCACCTTTATATGACTATACTTCTCAAGAATAATACGAACTACGATTTTTGGAGACACATATTGAAGTTTCTGGAATGGAATAGTGCTGGGAAAAATTTTATTGAAGTAGTGGTAGTAACCGTCATATGTAAACAATACATATTAATGACTATACTTCTCAAGAAGCATACGAACTTCGGTTTTTGGAGGAGACATAAAATTTAAAAAAAAACAAGTTTTTTCAACTAAAAGGAAGGATTAACATTAAAACTTAAAACGAACAAAAATTATTATGTGTATGAAGGGGATTGCCCCCTCCTCAAAACTTCGCTCTTTACGCCAAAGTTCTTTAGTACTTTTATAAAAGCTTCCTAATATTCTAATTAAACGACCCTTGTGTTTCAGGAGTCGTTCTTAAATAATTGGGACAAAGTTCAAACTTTAGCATAAAGAGCGAGGTGTTGAGGAGGGGACAATCCCCTTAATAAACGAAATAATTTCTGGTTGTTTTAAGTTTTAATGTTGCTCCTTACTTTTAGTTGAAAAAACTTGTATTTTTTAAAATTTAATTTCTGATCGTTTTTAAGTAATGCCAGGAAGTCTGGCCCCACCTCTACAGAGAAATCCCCCTCCCCACGGAAATATCCTCTAGACGATTCAATCCCTGTGAAAATTTACTGCGGACAATTACTCTTAACAACTCCACGCGTCAAATTAAGACGCAAAAGAGAAAGCAAGACATTTATAGATCATATAGATCATATATGCTGATACACAACATGCACAGGTGTATCCATAAGTTGACAAAGGTCTGCTCTAAAACTACGCTTAGTATGGGTGGACTCTAAAATATTGCTGTGAACCTTCAAAAGTCTTGGCTATATAAAATATATTCTAAGCTTATAGGCATTGCTCAGATCACACTCCAGGTCAGACCACGATTGTGACATACTTCAATTCACATTTCTAGAAATTGTGTATTAACTATGACAATCATCTCCAAGTTGAGAGTAAAATAGCAAGAGACAGGGACTGGGCCTTACTGGAATCTGTATCAACAGATGCAAGTGCCGTCACAGTCCCTGTGATTCAGCCACTACAGAATCCAGCCAGTTTGTGGGAGCACATGACGGAGTTTCAGTAGTCAATGCAAAGCAAGCTTCGTCAGCAGCTGTATCTATCACGGCTCTACAGATTTCAGTAGGGAGTCATTAGTTTCAAGAAAAACTGATCCACTCAAGTCGTGGAAGTCTTGTAATATGGGTCTCAGAAATACCTATACCAACTTGTCATAAAATTAGTGTCCATGCCCGCCACCAATATCCTTTCTGAAAATAGATTCCAAGCTTGATTAGTTAATCAAATAGTTTGTGGTAACAATCTGTAAGTAAGAAGCAAATCGGCCCAATGACAACCGAAACCCTAAAACATGGAATTTTGATAACAATAGATGCATCAAATGAATTGGCTCTTTATGCCGATTCGAGATATTTTATTTGTTTATTTATTTATTTATTTATTACCGTCAAAAAAAGGTGAAAAAGACGGAGTATCACTAAAAAAGAAAAAACACACACAAAAAACAAATTACAACACATTACACATAATCGAACAAATTACAAAGACGAGAAACCAAAACTGAATTATACACTGCACTGCAGGTACGTAAGAAATTTTACTTTTTAAACTCCCAAGTACTGAAGAAACATAAGCAATATGATTGATAACTTAAATTCAACTGACCTAACCTACAGCAAAATACTTGATAACTTCAATTCAAAATCAACGGACTCAATCAACTAGTCTAAATATGACAAGAGACGGTAAAAAGACTAAATATGACAAGAGATGTGCAAATAAAATTAAATGGACAGCGATTTACTGCCTTAGCAAACGGTACCAAGGATGGGAAGATTCTCGTTGTACCGTTTAATTTGTTCAATTATAGCTGCCGTTGGGTCCGCAATTTTAAAATTTTTAACAAGGGGCGAATTTCTTGTCCACGGCGGGAGCCGCAACAAGAACTTCGCATACTTAAACGACGCGGATCTGAGCTTTCTTTTCTCTGGCTCGGGAAAAATTCTGCAAAACAGGCTTAGATACAAGAAATGGGGAAGGGACACTGCGTTATAAAGTCGATCCAGAATTAAACGGTTGAAACGGATTTTAGATGAGACTACTCTACTGTAAGCAAAAGCTAGGCGTTTACGGAGATGATGAATAAGAAGGGAGCGGGTAGTTTTTAGATCCTTTCCAATTGGTAAACCAAGGTAAATAATTTCCGAGACAGGAGCTACAGACAGTTCTCCCAGCCTCAGAGACGAGACCTCTTCTTGGCGCCAGTTGAACAGAAGAATATCCAACTTCTGCGGGTTAAATTCAAAACCAATGCGACTGTGATTTGATTGTAGTGTGGAGAAGGTGGTCTCTGTACCTGCGACTGTGTGGCTTGGGTTCAGAATGTCATCGGCGTAAGCTATCATTGTAACGTATATGCCACGAGCTATGCATGTTGTCTCGATAGTAGACTGTGGTTCAATAATACAATTATTAAAGGCACAAGGAGATGTGACTGATCCTTGTCGAGCACCCTTTTTTACTGGGACTACAGGATTCCCTCGGTAGGACAGCATCCCGTCTGGTGTATATTCAGTGAGGGCTCGACCATGGCCAGGAAGTAGGAGTTCAGCCTGTAGGTGGTCGTACACGTCTTTAATGGGTAGTAGGATGTCCTTCTGTACACCTCTCTTTCCCAAATCCAGAATGAGTTGGGCATGGAGAAGTGAGTCGTAGGCACGACAGACGTCATGTAGACCTATAACAATGGACTCTTTTGACTCATCAGCGTCAATCAAGACTGAAGCCAAAGCAGAAATGGCGTGGCCGCAACCAAGACCTCTTTGGAACCCAAACTGGGAAGGGGGAGTCCAGCATTTTTCCTGGATTTCATCAATGACCAAAAGTTCGAAGATTTTGCAAAGCGTTGGTGCTACTGTGATCGGTCTAAAAGAAGCACATTCCGAAGTACTTTTTCCTTTCTTCGGGACTGGCCTAAGCGACCCAGTACTGAATGCCGATGCCCCATGAAAGTTGGGCTGCAATGGCTAAGGTGAAGGGCGGATACACGGTCAATGCCAGCCGACTTCTTCTTTTTCAACCGCCGGACCGCGGATGCAAAGTGTGATTGGGTAACTATGAAATCTGTATCTGGAATTGATGAGAGGAGGGATGAAAGCTTTTCTTGAACAGAAATGTTAAGATCCTGTTTTGGGGCTGAAAACTCATCAAGGTAATAGTTTATCCATGTTAAAGATGGGATATCTGACTCGGGACCCGCTGATTCCTTCTTATCAAACATTTTCCATAACATATTAGGATTTTTAATTACTTTTTCAGAAAGCTCAGATTTCAACTGCACACGGTGACGAGCAATTTCCTTCCCAAACCTACGCTTAGATGCAACTCTAATCTCTTTAACTACTCCTGAGTGTGGTCTACCACATTCTTTCCATATCCCGTACCAGAAGGTAGCTCGGTCACATGCTAATTGTAACAAAGGGTTAGAAGATCATCCCTTTTCTTGAGTTTTTTGTCTGGCACGAGACTTGGATACTCCCTGAGATTCTGCAAACAGAAGAGTATGGGTCAGTTCGGCGTAATAAATATTAAGACGTAGCCACGCATCTCTTTCATCACGATGAGAGAATTTCATAAGTAGGTCAAACGGTACGCGAATTTTTGACAGAACAAGATCACAAGAATCTTGAAACTTTTCTTTATCAATTTTACGCCAAACCGGAACCTCATGCCACCTCTGAGTGAATATCGACGAATTATTCGCAGCGGAAAACGAGGTAGGCCTACTGATAATACACTGAACTGGGAAATTATCCGAAGTGAAACTATTCGGAAGGACAAGAACCTCACCTACTGGCAAAGAACTAGAGCTAACAATATGGTCTAGATTGGACGTAGAACCAGATTGGTGGATATACGAAACGTTCTGGTTCTTCCGGGTGAATAGTAAAACAGTTCTCAAGTATCCCTATTAGAATGCAACAACGACTATTTTGGGCACTAATATCAACTTCTAAATTACAGTTAAAGTCACCCACTATTATGCACTCAAGGGACTCGCGTTCGGCATTTTTAAGGCAGCGGGCTAGTTTGGCAGCACTTATAGCAAAAGCACTATCAGATTTGTCGTCACGGTAATCAGTTGGAAGGTACACATTTATAACTAGCAGGTTATCTAGTCTAGTTGAAAGAAAATTGTCACTGTTCTCGTATACTTCGCACGCGAGACGATTCCTAACCAACGTGGTAATACCGCCAGCCGGACGGCCCCGCGGAGATGAACGTTTTGCAGGCACGGAGAACACAGAGTAGGACGGCCAGAGATTTAGTAGGTTTATGCCAGCTTCTGTGATGAAATGTTCTTGCAGGCATATCACATTATATTTATTCACAAACTGGTCAACCACAAGAGACCGCTCGGTTTAGTTTCCGTTTATATTCCAAGAAATTAGTGAAATATTAGAGATTTCGTTATTAATCATGTTAATGAGTTGCCTTTTGCTGGTTTTTCGGACACTTTACGCTATAGCAGGTATGACCCGCTTTCTTGCAGAAAACGCAAAATATAGCACGAGTACACTTTTCTGCATCGTTCTTTTTGGAGACATGGTCAGACGCGCCACATCTGGAGCAGACAGGGCTATTGGAGCACTCGGCAGCTAGGTGACCTTGGTTGTGGCATGAGTAGCAACGACGGGGTACAAAAAGGAATTCTTCAGTGGGCAGTTTTTCGTAATAGACCTTCACAGAGTCCTTAAGAAATTTATCGACAGCTGAAAAATACTTTGAACGTACGGGAACTGCCATAAAAAGCTACGAGCTTCAGAGAATGTGTATGAAAATTCATTTGGAAATTGTTTTTAGACAGAGTGAGAAAGCCTCTAAAAAGTCAAAGCATCTTAATAAAAATTGCACCATCAGATTCGACATATCAGAAAATCATACTGCAAGGGTTTCTAGCTTCCATCTGCAAAAATGTGAAATTTTGTAACTTTTGCCAGAAGAAATATGACGGATGCCTGTTTATTAGTTCAGTTGTCTTTTTCTTTTTGTTTTTGCCAGGGTGATCGTATCAAACCAATGGTCATATAAGATCGGGAGAGGGCTTGGTCAAAGGGAAATTACAATTCTAGTTCCCCATTTTGTGACCAAAACGATCGGAGGGCAACTAGATTTCCTCTCCCTCCCAAGCTCCTTTTCCCAAAGTCATTCGATCACCAATTTGAGATAGCCATTTTGATCAGTATAGCTGAAAGGTCAAGTAGTCATGTCTCTGGGGATGAAATGGTCCTGCAAGTCCCTGGGGAAAGGGTTGTAAATAGACCCCGGCGCCGCGCCAACGGATCGACCGAACGCGGCCGACGAGAGGCCCGGTCGAACGCTGCCGAAGTGTCGTAACGCCGCCAGTGCGCCGAAGGCACGCCACCACCGGCAGAGGAGGCGGCGTTCGGTCGACTTTAAATTAATTTTGCGGCAATTCTTTATTGCGTCAACCGCAAAGTCGGAGCTTTTCCTTCTCGTGTGGTTTAGTATTTCGATTTTCCTGATTAGAAATCGAGCAGGGCTTGCACTATCCCCGAATTTTTGGGTATTTCCCCGAAAAAAACTGGTTCCCCCAATCCCCGAAAATCACGCAATCACGGTGCCACCCCTGGCGATTTATCACCAGTGACTTTCCCTGCCAAATATTACTTTGCATACCATAATTCTTCACTACTTTCTTGTTCATTAATTTTCGTCTCTTTTGTTACTTTGCATAAAAACCAGACAGATGCAATATGCAATTACAAATATTACAATATACACAGTTCTTAATATGTTGACAAAAAAAAAGTATCGTCTTTATGAAATGAGTTTAAATCATTTCGAATGCAGTTTCTCATTCGCTATTTCTTACATCATTCGTAGTCAAGAATTTTATTTTCAAGTTGAATAGAATTATGTAACGCATTCACTGCTATACAGCTTCAGCCTTCAGTTGGATTTTGAAATTGATAGCCGACAGATTGTTTCTACAGCTGAATTGTAAGTTTGCAGATTTTTTTTTTTTTTTGCTGTTTTTAGATAAGATTTTCTTAATGTTTAATACTCAATTGTTGAGCGCCTGATAGAAAATACAATCTTCTTTCTGAAACATTTTTACTTCCTCACCCCCAAAAAAAAACCTTCTATTGAGACAAAATTTAGCTATAGACTAAGCTATGTACAAGGTTAGGGAATTAAAGATCGAACCGGAAGTTACCCCAAAAATATGATTCATAAATAAATTGTAAATTATTGCTTATAGGGGGGGGGGGGGATAGGAGGCTATCATTTTCAAATGATAATGCCTCATTTTTTTTTAAAGCAGGGATGCCAAAAAGATAAATATTTTTTTCATTTAAAGTGGAGACAGAAGAAAAAGAAATGAAATTCCCTGGGAAACCATTGAAATATTTTGAAACACCTAGGGCCCCCATAAGGACTTGTTCATTGTCTTGGGTATTATGCGATTTCTCATAGGCTACTGGCCTAATTTGGCTTTTGTGTGTGTTCCCTTTTAATTAGATTCTTTGGATCTTATTTAATGCCAAGGCGAATCTATGACTCAGTTTTCCAATAATTGGAGGTATACCTGAATAATTTCGACATTTTTGTTTTTGTCTTTGTACCCCTTTACTCATTCCCTCAATTTTTTTTCAAGTAACACTAAGCTGTTTAACGTTATTTTGCGTGTTGTTTGAACCATACAGTGACCTAGTTAATTATTAAGTAAATTATTTTTCTAATGAAAGCTGAGACGGTACCCTATCAAGGTGGTATCCAGAGGGGGGGGGGGGTAGGGAGGTATTACATTTAAATGATAATATCTCGAATTTTTTTTATTGAAAGCAGGGATCCCAAAAAGTTATTTTTTTTATTTAAAGCAGAGACGGCATCCTATCAAGGTGGTATCCGGGGGAGGGGGGGGTAGTGAGCTATCATATTTAAATGATAATACCTCGATTTTTTTTTGAAAGCAGGGATACCCATAAGTTAATTATTTTTTTTATTTAAAGCACAGACGATATCCTATCAAGATGGTATCCAGAGGGGGGATAGGGAGTTATTATATTTAAATGATAGTACCTTGAATTTTTTTTTTTTTTTTTTTTTTTTATTGAAAGCAGGGATGCCAAAAAGTTGAAAAGTTGACAAAAATTAACAAGATTTTGTGAGTTATACTTGATACAGCACTTGCATGGTTTTTTTGTCCAAAGGGAAAGGGACATATGCGTCCAACCCGTTTTTTTCTTATTGATGAAACAGGTTTACTTTGAAAACATTCATTCATAAGTACCAGGCAGATTCACACTAAAACGAATTGGTGTGACGAAAGCAATATCGACATCTCCACCTAACGTTGCGCTCGAGTGACAATGGCGCCCTTGGTCCAGTGCCCAAGTTACATTAAAGGCCAGGTCATAATAAAAGCTTTCAATTTAGGAGGTTCAAGGAGGAGTCTTGGACAGTCTTATGACCTCAGGGTACTAGATGTTGCAACGTTCTGACGTATCCACAGTGGTTTAAAAAATTCGATCACCCCACAAATGATTACCAAAAATATGCACAAATATAACGAATGTAACATTTGGAATATTATAACACTTTTTTCAAAGCTTTGAAGAAAAGCAAAAAAGGCTAAATACCCCTAACTACGCTTGAAAGCTATTTTAAAAAGAAACTCTTTTGGAGATTTCCATGGAAATGACCATAGCAGAAGCTTTGAGCCTGGGTGGGGATCAAATAGGAGTTTTTGAGTATTTTGACCACAGGTGACTTATTGTTGCGACTTTCTTAAATTTGTTAATTTTTGTGAGCATTAGAAATCAAAGCTTAAACTCAATAACTGATATTAAGTGTCCTAACATTTTGCTTGGAAAAAGTGACGAACTAGGATGAAAATCTCAACATCTTCCTGGAGCTACTTCAGTCTGCTTATTATTTCATTTAATTACATTTCAAACGGATGAGCTTTTCCTTTTTTTCCTAAGAAAATAGCTGGCACTTCATTTTTCTTCATACCGAATAAGCCATTAAGTGTTTTTTGTTTCATTGTAATTGTAATTTCATTTGTAATTTGTTTCAAAAAAGTGTTCTCATGTGAAGTGTTCATCATGTATTTTTCAATTTGATAAATTTACTCCTTTTAGATGCAGTTTATAATTTGACTGATATTAGGTATTTATCAGTTTGTAATTTGGAATGAATCCCCAAAAGGAAAAAATGAATAATATCCAAAAGAGCAGCCAAAAGCAATGAAAAAGCAGCCGTTCAGCCTTAGCCTACATGACATATATTCTATATGGGAGCCAAAAAAACTTTAAAATGTTTTTTTTTAAGTTGTTATTAAAAACCAGTTTTTAATACAAAAAGGCTTTTTAGGAATCCAAAAGAGCAAAAAAAAAAAACAATCAATATCAAAGTCGCCCATTCCAACTGTTTTAAAGGTGACAAAATAGATATAGGCAAAGAGCGTTATGACGAAATTATGCTTCTAAGTTCAAAGTTTTTACCCATATAACTGACGAATTTTGTGATACGGTATTTGAAGTCTTGTATGCAGTAACGCTCGATGAAAAAAACTACTAATTTTGATAATTATTTATGTTAAGAATACATAGCTAATAGATACTTCAACTACTCGTATTATGCAAGGGTTCTGAAACGCCACAGCCATTTCGTTTCTACCAGATTTCTACTTCTCTTGATCAATAACGAAGAAGACCAGTTTCCAGCCAGCGACTTGTGAATTTTTGAACTCATAAATAGGCTCGAATCTGTTGTAAATTTAAGCTGTGATTTGAGAAAGACTGATGAAAACATTAATGTTTGCGGTCAACATTGATCGCGCCGGTGGCGTGCAGCCGACATCATACCGGTGGCGCGCCACCGACACCTTACCGGTGGTACGGCGTGGCGCGCTGTTTTTTGCCCCGCCGCCACCGGTCTTCCCTCATCGGCGTGGCGCCGGGGTCTAGTTGTAAGTTATGAGACTTGTTCAGTGTTTACATATAGTATTTGTTATTTTGAAGTAAACAGAGATTTTTGGGGTGAGTAATTTTCTGGGGGGGGGGGTAATTTTCTGCGGTTGGATTTTCTAAGGGGAGAATTTTCCGTGAGGAGGGAAGTTTCCAGGGATGAACTTTCAAAGGGAAACTATACACGGGGGAATTTACCAGAATTCTTTTACGAAATCATTTTGCTTGACCTACTTTCTCTTTGCCAATTTAATTTTATATTTGAAGATATTCCGGAGAAGCAGCCGAGGTAAAATTTTCAAAGGACTCAAAGTTCCTTCCCAAAAAAAAAATTTCAAAGTTCCAGACAAAATTTTTTGTCTGGGGATATTTCCGTCGGGTTGGTAATTTTCCGCAGGAGAGATTCTCATTGGGGGAATTTTACGTGGGAGAAACCTTCCATTGAGACATTGGGTGGGGATAATTTCCAGGAAAAAATTTCCAGGGAGGGAGGATTTCTGGCATAATTTGAAAAACCATTAAAAATTAAAGGATAAAACGAGTCTTTTTTTCTAACGAAAGTAGGTTGAAAACAATTTTCCAGGCGGAATTGCCTTAAGAAGTTTTTATGGGGAATTTTCAGCAGAGATAGAATTGTCTGGGGGAAGGGGGATCTTACACGGGAGAGTTTTTCCAAGGAAAATTTTTCTTGGGTAAATTTTCAATTGAGATAAAATATGGATCGTCCAGCATTATTTGAAAAACGATCAGAAATTAAATAAAAAACAAACTTTTTTTCAACTAAAAGTAAGGAGCAACATTAAAACAAACAGAAATTACTCCTTGTGTGAGGGTGGATTCCCCTCCTCAATACCTCGCTCTTTACACTAATTTTAACTTTTCGTCCTAATTATTTAAGATCAACTCTTGAAACACAAGAGCCGTTTAATTAGAGTCAGAAGATTTTTAAAATACAAAAAGAAACTTTGGCATAAAGAGCAAGGTACTGAGGAGCGGCTACCCCCCTTATATACGGGAAGATTTCTGTAGTTTTAAGTTTTAATGTTGCTCCTTACTTTCAATTAAAAATAACGATTTTTTTATTTAATCACTGAAAGGCTGAACCAATTCTCAGGGGAAAATATTGACATGTTTCTGATTTGAATTGCCAAAAATATCCAGCAGTTTCTTTTTCTTTTTCCTGAGCCCAAGTAATTCCAAATCAGGGTTTTTGTAATGTTCATTCATGTACCGGAAGTTTATTTATTTTATTAAAAATTTAGATGATGTGCAATTAAATTTCAATTAAAATGTGCAAAATGTTCTTTATTTTCAAATTTTGTTATTGAATTTTGTTCCTAAAGTTCAAACCCTGAAGTCCCTCTGGACCAAAAAATTGATCAGAAACATTGAACTCGATATATCGATTATTGAATTTCGAAAGTAAAAATATCGATATGTCGTTTAATTAAGATATCGCCCAATACTACCGTGATATCACTTCTGGCAAAAAATATAAAATTCCACATTTTTGCAGATAGGAGCTTGAAACCACTTCAGTTGGGTTTTCTGATATGCTGAATCTAATGGTGTGGTTTTCATTAAGATTGTAATACTCTTAGAGGATGTTTCCCCCTTTTTTCTGAAATCAAGCCAATTTCCTCAGGCTCATAGCCTTTAATCGGTAAGACTAAACTTAATGAAACTTATATATTTAAAATCAACATAATAAGTCGATTCTTTTGATATATCTATTGGTATCAAAATTCCGTTTTTTAGAGCTTCGATTACTATTGAGCGGGGTCGCTCCTTACTTACAGTTCGTTACCACAAACTGTTTAACATAGTGAAATTTCTGTTTTGAAGTTCTCAGCAATATCGAATTTGGTGTCTTAATTTTCATCAAAGTTCTACCTTCTCTGGGGACTGAATGGGGAGGGGCTGTAATCTAATTTAATTGAAACCATATTCGCTTACACTATAATGTTTTAAAGGTAGCTCAAAACTTTAACATTTCTATATTTGAAATTAAAGTGAACAATAAATTCTTTTGATGTGTATATCATTTTAAAACTTCCGTGCTGTATTTGTTATATTCTAGTAAGCTCCCAATAAATTGCAGGTACCACTATAGCATAAAAACTGGGGCTGTAAAATACTTTGATATTTTGAAACTAATTGCTTGTCTCCGAATTTCGTATTCAATGGGTTTCTGGCCCTAATAGGGCCAATTTTGTTGTTTTACAACATAACATAGCCTAAAATGGCATTATCTTTCCGCACAATCTCTCTTGTTGCTTAAAAAGAACACAAGAACTGAAAAATCCATTAAAATGAGCCCTCTCTATATTACACGACCATCGGCTTAACAGCATTCCCCAATTGTTTTCGTAAAGGGTTCGTCTTTTCTGTGACAGAGGGGGGGGATCATGGTATTGCTACTCCCAAATTTCTCAGTACTAGCAGAATCAGTGGGGGTGCCGCTCAGATACAAAGCAGTCACTTCTGCAGAGGCTGGTGCAGCTATACTAGGAGTCAATCATTTAGCCCCTATTGCACTACCCGGTACACAACCAGCAAGACCAGGAAAATTTGATATACCAATTGCATCCTTATTTCCATTCTCTCCAGTCAAATCAATGAATGGTGCAGAAGACGAGCTATTAGCATTAACACCAAAACCTCTTAATTTCATTGGAGTGGCACCAGCACCAATTCCAATTCCGGTGGCGGCTATGCATTTACCCATGTTTTTCATGTAAGATCATAAATATTGTTCTGTGGATTCTTTTGAAATATATTTATTGCGACAAAAATGAGAGATGATACGACTAAATTATACGATATTTATTTATACGACTAATGATACGACTAATTTAATTTGATTATACCAAAATCAAATTAAAATTAGTTATACCAAATTAAAATTAGTAAAAACTAATGATACGAATTCTATTCATCCATCCATAATTTTAAGTAAACAAAAAGATGATTAATAATTCTCAAATTTACAGTAGCGTTTTCAATAGGCATTTCTACTGTGTAAGCACCTATTTAAATATGATAATAGATGGCAGTACATATGGTGCGTAGAAAAGAGTATGGGTAACTTATAAAGTGGGGCTCCCGCGGCGTCAATAAAGTTATGCAGTTTTTCTTGAAAGCACGAACCATAAAGTGTGGCCCACTCACACAAAGATTTCACGTTTTTGACTTTGCAGCAATTTTTCATAGAAAGTAACTGAAAAAGTCAGACATGGAGCTGAGAAAACCATCTTTTTTAAGGTTTTTCTGTTCTTTTAATAGTTAAAGGAAAATAGTTTTTGTTCTTTTACCAAACAAAATATTTAAACAAGTATATACTATTATGTTTGTAGACACGAATTTGTGTATTGTATATCTGAAATTTTTCACACATCTTCTGCTATTGGTTGAACCATAGTGTATCTAATTAGTTTTTTTTAGCTGAATTGAAATTTTTCACAAGTCTTCTGCTATTGGCTAAATTTTCCGGACTTTCCTGAAAAAGTTAAATAAAGTTCAACTTTTCTCTGACAACAATAAAGTGAACAAAGTTATGAGAGGAAAGCGGTTATTAACTTTATGGACAGCTTTATTAACTTTATTGACGCCGAGGGAGCCCCGCTTAATGCAGGACTCCCACGGCCTCAATAAAATTAATAAAGTTTGTCATGAAAGCAAGAACCATGAAGTTTGTCCCACTCACACAAGCATTTTTTCTTTTTTACTTAACAGCAGTTTTTCATAGCAGTTTTTTTTTCTTTTACCAAGCTAAATATTTAAACAAGTATGCACGATTATATTTGCAAAAACTAATTTGTATGTTTTTTGTTCGAAATTTTCCACACGTCTTCTACTATCTGTTGAACTTTGCGGACTTTCTTGAAAAAGTTAAATAAAGTTTTACTTCTTTCCGACTGCAATAAAGTAAACAAAATTATGCGAGGAAAACCGTTTATTAAATTTATAGACAGCTTTATTAACGTTATTGACGCCGTGGGAGCCTCACATAAGAGGGAAGTAGCGCTAGTATCGAAAAATGGTTATCAACGTCACCTAGCGTCTTGTAGTGGTAGGCATTTTTTCAGCTATAAGAACAACTAATATAATTTATCTAATTGGTAAAATTTGGTAGTAATAAGTATCTGACCTTAGTTTCTGACAGAAAAATGAATACAGAGCTTGAAAAAAAGCCAAATGTTTCCATACACTAGCTGGCGTTAACAGTTTTTTTTTTGTCCACGCTAGTGCCAGTTATCACTTTTATAAGTCACCCATACTCAGTGGAGTGTAGCTCATAAGCGTACTAATTTGTACTAGACAATAGACAAAAGGTAGTTTCGCGAGCTAATCATGTTTTATAATGTGTTTGCAGCATGCAAAACTGGATATTTTGGAACAATTTTCTAAACTGATTGATTATAATTGTTTCCACCATTCTTCTTAGGTGTTGGATGCTACGCATAGAGTGAATGTAATGAACACTACCGTGAATACACCCGCACAAGAGAATACATCCTCTGTCACTAGAGAGCTTTTCAAATTTCTTCTTTAGTGTTATTACTAAGTTCATTTTGCGCAAGATTCTTCTGAAATGCTCAGTGGTACTCACTTAAAAATCAGCAAGAGTCTATTAGGGTCAATTCGATCAAGCTAGTTTGGAATGTGACAAAAACATGGAGAGTTTCCGCTTACAATTTTGTTCAGTAGTGTTTTCAGTGTTAGGGAACGAAGAGGTTTCTGAACTTTGTGATTTGGCGTTAAGGGTAACTTGGGGTACGTAAAATTCAAATCAATTCTGTTTATTACAAAAGGATGTAACACATAACATTAATCCAAGTGCCTTCCCTAAGAAAGACATAAAAGCACTTGACACTG
>CM051259.1:76694180-76699180 GCA_027921565.1 Artemia sinica | reverse complement strand
AGGAATAGAGCTACAAGGCGCCGTCATTATTATATTGACAGGGAGGGTTATTACCTCCAAGGAGAGAGTAGAAATTTTCTAGCCGTAACCCAAGGCGGGTACATTTGGCTTTAGAAAGTGGCCATTTGACCACTCGATCGCGTTACCATACCCTGAGACAGGGTATACTGTAAATAGGTAGTACCAAACCCAATATTTGCAGAACCGTTGGGGTAAGAGCGGGAATCTCACTAACATTAGGGCCGACAAGGGGTTCTCCCATTCGAGTAAGTGGCATAGCAATCTTTTTGCGTCATTCGAGTAAGTGGCATAGCAATCTTTTTGCGTCATTCGAGTAAGTGGCATAGCAATCTTTTGCGTCATTTTTTGCCTTTAAAAGTAGTGACCCTGCACATACACCCCAATAAGTGGTGCCAGCGGTAGCTAGCACTACGAACATTGGCGGCAGCGGTATAAGCACACATGCTAGAAAGCTTAGCAAAAGTCGCCGAAGGAAGCAAAAAAAGAAGAGTTGTTACCCAGCTGTGACTGGAACTCTGCATAAGGCGAGAAATTCGGCGAAAGAAACCGTTAATCACAGAAAATTGAGGCATAGGGATAGGTCTTAAAAGGGTCTCCTTACCTACACAGATGACCTTCATCTGAATAATGGTGTTAGAAAAAATTCAAATTCTGAAGTAGCTCCGCAAAATGAGTGAACAGGAAAATTTGAATTTCAAACCATGGCTGCTTTAGAGCCATGTAGATGTGAAACAAGCCAGTGTTCATGCTTGTTTACAAAGAATAATTAAAAATATATGAATATATTTTTTTGGTCGAGTGTCATTTGTATTGCTGGGGTCGACTCCCCTCGCACACGTTAGGTCCCCTAGTGGATAAATATCCGCGTTATTTGTGCTTATTAATTTTATGGGTTATTTGTAATGATGGCAAATATCAGACTTAACTTAATGCTTTTCTTATAAACAGATACCATTCAACACAATTAAGAAAGGTCGTCAAAAGTCTGTCTATTGTTCTTAAAAAACTGCTTATTTGAAAATGTCAATTTTTTTTTTATGTTGTTCTATTTATTTAAGAGCGAGAGAGAATGAGCATATGTAGGTTTTATTTTGTAGCTAGACATAAGACATACCTTAGTACTTCAGTTTAATTAAATCTACGTTCAATGTTTTGTTACAACAAGCATCCTTGATTGCTATACTTTGCGCACCTTAGACTAAATTAGTCTATGTTACTAAGGATTTGATTAAGTTTTAGATGTCTTATTTTTGTTAGTGTTATTTCTATGCCCTTTCAAAGGATAATAGAAAGGTTGGAACAGAAAATAACCAAAAGTAGGAAGCTCGTGGTCTACTGAGAACGACAAGTGGTGTTGGACCACGTCTTGTGGGAAGCCTGGGTAGGAACTCAAGGCCATGATTGTTTTTTGTAATATTTTTGTGTAAACGATCGTAGGAAGGAATATTTCTCAGTCCTTCAAGTGTAAGAAACTAGTCTTCTTATGCCAATCAGGGCCAGTCAAAGCAATACTTAAAGGTTGAATAGAAACTTCAGTGAGCTAAGTTTTCGTTTTTGGATCTGAATGCTTTGAAAGAGAAACAGAGAGTTTACTTTCTTATAGCTCCGAGGCGAAAAAAAAAAAAAAAAAAAAAAAAAAGCTTTTTAATTTCATTATATTATATCTATGACGTATACTGTCCTACGGCTCTGTGTTAAACATTACTTCCAAAGAGAAACAGAGACATTAATGTCTTTAGCTCCTTGGCGAAAAATTTAATTTCACTAGTTTATATCTATGACATATACAATAACAGAGAGATCACTGTTCTATAGTTCTGTGACAAAAATGTCCTTTAATTTCATTGTTTATCCATGACATATATTGTGCTCTAATTTTTGTGACATATTTTCGCAAGTCAGTCACGTTATATCTTACCTATACTGACTCAGGTCCCCTCAGATTTTCTATGAAAAATCGACCCATGTCCTAACCAAGATGGATATTATCAAAAAAAAAAAAAAACAAAGAAATTATCAGTACAGAAGCGTCTAATTATGTGAAATATTTTATCTTAGTGCAGATTATAATTATTTTAGGCCTACCAGTGTAATTATGCGCCGCAAGTTTGCTTATTCATGTGTTTCTTACTCGAGAAATATAATGTTTCTTACTCGAGTAATATATGTACCAATAGCCAACTATTGATAACTACAACCAAACAACCTATGGTACGTTTATATGTAGAATTTCACGGCGGATGTGCAATTATATCTCAATAATAATATGTAAAATTTTAAAACCCAATTAATCAGTTAAGATATATGGATTGAAAAACCCTGTGTATGTCCAATGGCGACTAAGTAAAACCCACAAGGAATTCCCTATTAATGTGAAGGTGTTTCTCGCTTAACGGATTCTAATAAGACTTTAATATAATATTTATTTATTTAGTGCTGAAGGATTTGCTCAAACAATAGCCTTCTAAAAAGATATTGATGTCAGTTCTTCATTATGCTTATATTCTTTGCCAAGCATTAACTGGAATCTACGGAGGCAAGCTTGGAAATCCTGCATCTAATGACCTTATTCGAAAAGCGAATATGAGACACCAATGTTGACTTGCAATTACGGAAAAATCCTGAGACTAAGAACCTCTGCATTTCAGCCGTTAAAACCCGGAGCCCCATAAGAACGTCTAAGCCAAGAAATAGGGAAGACATCAGAAAACTAGTGGGTATAGAGGTCTCCACTAGTCCTTGTTATGTCTTGTTCCCTCATTGTAGTATCGTTTGCGTAAAACGTGCGGTTATGACGCTGCACATGCGTTTCTTATACAGCGCGGACTTGCGTGAACAATGCAGGCATGAAAAAATATTGTAAAAAACAGACCTCAAAACTTAATAATGTAGGGTAAATTATGTTTATTTAATATCGATATTTTCGTTATCAAAACAAATTTGAAGAAATTTCTGTTTTAGATTTTCAATGTGAGTACCAATATTAGTGTATTTATTTAATTCTGTCTCATAGCTAAGAAATTATAACCCAATTAATGCGTGAATTATTGTATGTGTATTTACTTCAAAGAACATGTGATTCTGCCGCGTTGTTTTTATTACAGGAAGTAAATGGCAAATTGGTTATTGAGCATTACAATAAGCTGCCCAGTACAGATACGACCCAGTAGCATCTATTTTCATCATATCTCAACCAACGAAGAGTACTCACCATAACTCCAGGCAAGTTTCATCCCAGCTTCGTCTACGAAAACAACAGTTGCCTTCGATCGTCGTTTCTTCGACTATGAACCATATTATGTATCAGGTAACACTATATTTGAACCTCAGTATCAAGTGCTTTAACGAACTATATAATCACATAAATGCTGAGAACCCCATCAATCAGAACAAGATAAACGCTATTTAATGATATTTGAAGTTAAGAGATACTTAAAGACATTTGAAGATATTTTGAAGCTGAATTTAGAGACAATTTGAAGTTTAATTCTGAGAACCTCATCGATCAGAACAAGATAGACGATATTTAACGATATTTGAAGTTGAAAAATACTTAAAGACATTTGAGGATATTTGAAGACAAATTAAAGAAAATTTGAAGTTTAACTCTGAGAACACCATCGAGCAGTACAAGATGAACGATATTTAACGATATTTGAAGTTTAGATGATAGTTGAAGAGGTTCGAAGTTGAATTTAAAGACAATATATTAAGAGAGTCACACTATAATATGACGGCAACCCGTTTCAAAAGGCACAAATGAACAATTTTACTGGAGAATACATTCTCTATGTGCCTCAAAAATCCTAAAAATGATATGCTAAGAAGAAAAACACCAACACCTGTAGTGGGAAGAATCATTTCCCAGTTGACTATTAGAACGATATTTAACGGTCATTTCCCAGTTGACTATTAGGGAAAACATACCGTGTAAAGACAACTAGACTCGAACTGTTCCATGAAGAAACCATAACGTACGTGCTTCGAAATTTTTGCCACGACAAAAGGAGTGAAGGACAGTAATTTACAACAGAAGGGTGTAGTACACTAAGGACACGAAAGGTGATGAATAGATGTGAAGCTACATGTGGTACTTCCTAACAGCTTTGACAATGCAAAAATCTAAATAGTGAAAGTGTTTTAATGTCATCTGTGAATATGTTGAACCAAATATTGTATGTTATAAATCATTTATGTATGTACCACAAGTAGAATTAGGTGTAATATTATTATGTTATTCATTTAACGTTGTGTAGATAGTATGTAGTACGTCATATAGACAGCAAAATCAAAAAAAGAGAACTAATATAAAAGTAGAATAGTCCCAACCTTATTGGAAAAGTAAAAGTAATCAGTGTTAGATATAGAAAAAAAAAAAAAAATCTTTAGTATAGTAGCTAACCTAGAACCAAAATAATCTTAGTCCGGTAGATGAATTTTAGATAAGGATGTAGAATAAAATAAGAAAAATAATTGAAAAATTTTAAAACTCCTGATGGGCAGTAACTAATGACGGGGCGTCATTATTTCATGGGAAGGGTGATATGTACCGGGAGTAAAACACGATGTATTTAAAAATACCAAAATAAAGTTCCTTTCTAAAGATAATTCCGATTTCTTATAATTAAGCTAAATCTAGTTGCAAAAATGAAAAGTTCTTAATCAGCAAAAGAGAAATTGCATTTCTAGCTTCAGTCAGACAACGGCGCTAGTCGTTCGAATTTCGCTAAGATAATTAGTAGCAAAAACAAAAACTGCTAAGCACGATATTTCTAAGGAAGTTTAAATGGCAAAAAACTGTGTGAACTCCTGAATCATCTGAAAAATCTTAAAGAGATTATTGGACGAAGATTTGCGTCCTTGGGTCGCTTGAGCCAATGGCAGGCAGTCCCTAGAGCGCAGGACGAAAGAACTGCGTTTGGGAGTGGGGGTAAATGTGTTTTTTAATTTGAATATGTATTGAGACTTAAGACGATTAG
>CM051259.1:76611680-76689180 GCA_027921565.1 Artemia sinica | reverse complement strand
GTCGTAGGTAAAGGAAATTGCCGGTAACACCAGCTTATTCAAGCCCATCCCCTTTGCAAATTGGCTACCATAGCACCTGTTGCAGTTGCTGCTGCCTAAAGAACATTTAGCAAGAACAAGTTTATTAAGAATTTGCTGAAAACTACCACTGTTGATTTTTGACTATATTCCTTATGTGTTAACGAATGAGAAAGATTTCACCGATGCCATTGACTTAAATAACATTGTCCAGTTGTGGTCCACTTTGAAGAACTGGTGAATAAAACACAGCTGTCCTTATTTGCGCAAGATGAATTCCGTTTTAGCTTCTTGTTTGTCTCCGTACATAAGTATAAATGATGGAAGGTTAATTATAATAAATTTTCACGAGTTTTATAATTTGACCTATGAATTGTTTAAATGATGGGTTCTCACCCCCCTGACCTTGGTCCTTTGAGCCACCCCTGGGTAGATCAATCTCTCAGGGAGGGGAATTATTTTTCACTCCTTGTGCGCTGTTAGTGGCATCTATTCTTACAAAGAATTGCCGCTATTTTTTCTATTCAAATAGATACTGAAGAGCCACAACTCAAATTTCCGACTTGACTAATAAGCAAAGATTATTCAATTCACTTGGTGTTAAAGGAAAATATAAACTACCAGTTACTCTACAACAAGGTAAAGCCACTTTGAAGCTAGATAGCTTACACACAAGAACATTAGTCTGATCTTGGCCCAGCTGGAGCTAAAGGGAAGGGATCATCCTAGGCTATCTGGACCCATTTCTTAACTTGTTAAGGGTAGCCTAGGGTAAATTTTTACCAAATCATATTATTGACTTACAAATAAAGTGAATATACCACTTGATGCCTTTTTTTATGCTCTTTCCAAATATAATAATCATTTTTGTTGGAAAGGAATTTTAGCCCCCATCCCCATATATAGCCTACCAATTCAGGGTATACATTTGCACATTAGGGGAGTGGGGGAAAAGTTTAACCTTACCTCTCATTTACATCAGAAATAAAATTTACCCCCACCCCCTAATGTGCAAATAGGCCCTAGCCTATATAGGCCTACCCTGAATTAGGGTAAAAGACCAGTATCCAATTGAGCAAAATTATGTAAAACTTAAAACCTCATATCTTGTTATCAAATTAGAGTTGAAAAGGTTTGTATAGGCCAATGAATAGCTAAAAATCCAAGCTATGCAATAACATGGTTATTAGCCTATTAAAATTATTTAAGATCATTCACTGAAAATGATTAGTTTATTGACTTACCTAGAAAGACCTCTTTTTGGAAATACCAATTATCCTATTTTGATGTAAATATCTTTTTAGTGTTTCAGTATTATTCAAATATCAATAGAAAGCTGATTGTCTTCTGATTCTAAAAATCTAACTTTTATTACTTGATTTTTATTCTATAAATCACAAATATTAAATATATATTTTTTTCATTTCACTTGCTTGTCAAAACAGAGACCACACATTGGATTTATAATGACTAATTACTCCCACTGGGCTGGCTCTAGTGAGAGATGATTGGGTCCACACTTGCATTGTGTCATACTGTAGTAAAAAAGAGGCAGTCCAAAAACCCATTGCTATTTTTCCAAAATGCCAAAAAAAGCGGTCTTTCCCAAAAAGAGGTCTTTTACCCTAGTATAAATAGGGGTGGGGGTAAAATTCATTTCAGACAAAAATCATTATTATATTTGGAAAGAGCATAAAAAAGGCATCAAGTGTTATATTCACTTTATTTGTAAGTCAATAATACAATTTGGTAAAAATTTACCTAGCCTGGTTCAGACAGTGTCTATTTTATGATTAGTAGAGGGGGACTGTGAGGTTATTGCAAATAGGCTTTCTAGACCTATTTGACTAGGCTATTTCCTCCAAATTCCTTTAGCCTACCTTCCAAACAGTTCACCTAGACCCCCATTAGATTAGAGAGGACTAGGCTATGATCAGGCACATACAGAGGAGTTTTTTTCTGGAGGGAGGGGGTGGTGGTGACATTAATGACATTAATGAACTTTATTTGACAATTTGAGTAAGAAGTTCTGGAAAACAGCCCATGGGAAAATTCTATTTTTGGGGGATGGGGGCTAAGGTTTTCTCTCAGGCCCCCTCTGGGGGCCTCTGAGTACATCCCTCACTGCAACTGAAAGAACAGGATTGGCAAAGGGGTAAAATTCTTGCTTAGCTACTGTTTGCTATCTGGAAAGGGGTTAGGTAAAGAAAATGAAACTTTCAGCAATGAATCCAGAGCCAAAAACATAGGCTACTCTGGGTAGTTAGGCTATTGCCAAGCTATTATGTTAACCCTCTTCTAATTTCTAAGTTGTATAAAAACAAGAGAGGAAAGGAAATAATAAATGAAAAATAAAATCAATTAGGTGAGAAAACAAGGATTTTGTTAGCCAGTGGCAAAATATGAAGACAAAGAAGAAGCAAATATTTTGACAAGGACCTCCACCAAGTCATCTTCAATGCTAAAAAAAAACAATCAAACAAAATCTAACCTTCAAAACTTAATCTAACAAGAGCAGAATAGACATTGAATAATAATAAAAAAAAACAGCCAGAAATAAATGAAAGAAACAATCACCAATTGGATTGAATAAGTATCCATTGCCTGGCAGTAACCTAGACTTTGCCATTCTTCAATTTTGATATTCATTAGGTATGCAGACAGGTTGTCTTAAATTAGACTGGGCAAAATATTGATTGAGTCTAAGTCTTAGAAATTTGCCTACTTGTTAGGTCTATTGCCAACCTATTGAAATTTTGATAAAACAATATTTTACCCTAATTTTCAGCTATCAATTTCTTTTTCTCTAGTTTTAGTTCTGAAAATGCAATTCCTGTCATTTGAGTAGAATTTTAAGTCATCAAGGGGTTAGTTCTAAATTTAGGAAATGTATTTACAGATCTTTGAAACTTTATAAATCAGTATTGAGCAAACTTTAAGCTAAAAATAGTTTGCTTGTACTTCATTTAAGCAGAAGATCTAATCTGTAAGGTTTCACTTCTACAAAACAAAGATTTTTAAAGGTCATCAAAGGCCCTCTAGAGGAAGGAGTAGAGGTAGGTACTTCAAAGTACCTTCCCAGGACATACTTTGGTATTGTCCTATTATCTGTATAATATGTGCAAAGAGAAGTTTGGTTAATGCTAATGAAATGAAACAAAATGGGATAAAAATATAACAGTTTATGAACAAAATTGGGCTATATATTTACACATTAGGGGGTGGGGTAAATCATAGCATATATTAAATACATAACATAACCTAGGTACCTTTTTTCCCCCTAAACCCCCCAAAAACAAAAGTTTAACCCTAAATTTTTGCTGGCATTATGTCACTCAAAAACGTAGCAGCAGACACACAATCCCAGATATCCTGCATGATAGTAAACCAGTTGCTGATCCTGAACTGAAAGTTGAAATTTTCAATCAATATTTCTCTTCTTTTTTTTTGTCCAACTCTAGTATTGTATATCCTACACCTCCCTTATATGATGTATCACATAATATGGAACCAATTCTTATTATAAATACTTAGGTTCTAAAGGAACTTACATCCCTCAAACTGAATAAATCTGTTGGTCCAGACAGCATTCGCCCACATATCCTACATAAATGTCATACAGTTTTGAGTCAACCTCTTTCCTTGCTGTTCAAATTATCATTAAATCTTTCTAGACTACCTCAGGATTGGAAAACTGCACATATCATTCCTATTTTTAAAAAAGGTAGAAAGAATCTTGCTGAAAATTATTGACCCATCAGCAGTTGTTAAGGTTCTTGAAAGGATAATCAATTCTGCAGTTGTTAAACACCTTGAAGCAAACAATGTTTTACACAGTTCACAACATGGCTTTTGTTCTCAAAGATCTGTTGACACCAATCTCCTTGAATCATTTGATCACATCACCAAGCTGATTGATATTGGGGTGCCTGCTGACATGATTCTGCTTGACTTTTCTAAAGCTTTTGACAAAGTGTGTCACAATCAACTTGTAATTAAATTGCACACAGTAAAGCTTGAAGAGAAATTCTTGCTCTAGATGCTGGATTTTCTTTATTTGCAAAACCAATGTGTTCAGTTGTTTGATGACTCTGGAGATCATATTCTTTCTTTCTTAACACATGTTCTGAACAGAGTTCCTCAGGGAAGTGTCTTGGGTCCTACACTATTTAATATTTTCATCAATGATGCTCCTTCCATTATCAGCTGTAATTCAACTCTTTATGCAGGTGACCTGAAGCTTCTTGGACCAGCTTTGTCCTGTGAAGATTATGCCCTACTACAAAATAATCTTCAACTGCTGGGTCATTGGGCTGAGGCCTGGCTTCTTGAATTCAATGTTGCCAAGTGCCATATCATTCACTTTGGCAAACAGAATCCTTGCTGCTCTTATTTTTTCTTAGGCCATCCACTCTCCTCTATAAATAATGAGCAAGATCTTGGTGTCACTATTGACAATGAATTAAAATTCAGCACTCATGCTAAGAGGTCTGCTGCTAGGGCTAGTTCAACCTTGGGTTTGATTAAGTATACCATTTCCACTCGTTCTTCTAAAGTCATCAGTCTTCTTTACAAGGGACTTGTGCATCCTAAGCTCAAAGTTGGAATGTCACTTGCCTCTCCATATTTTAAAAAAGATATAAAAGTTCTTGAAGATGTGCAGAGACACGCCACTAAAGGGATATCTAGCATGCAAGGGCTTTTCTACCCTGTAAGACTATCAAAGATGAATCTCCCTACCCTTGTATACAGGAGAAATAGAGGGGATGCCATTTTGGCCTTCAAGTTATTGAGGGCTAATATTCTCCCAGCATTATTCCCTACTGTTGGTACCAATTCAAAACTAGAGGTCATCACCTGAAACTTGTCAAGCAGTCTATAAAATCTAGAGTCCATAATCAATTCTTCTCAACACATATTGTCAACAATTGGAACAAATTATCTAATGAAACAGTTACTGCTGAATCCATTGATGTTTTTAAACAAAGGCTTGATGCTGAGTGGTCCTCCAGAGAGTGTCAATTCAATTGGGATGCTTACAAAGATGAAGCAGCACCTGGTCACCAGTGACCCTTGCTTACAACTAGTCATCATTCCAGAGCTCTACAAGGAGAAATCCTTAGATTGCTCCTAGCTGTAATTTAAGGTAATTAAATATTGTAAATGCAGTGATAAATCACTGTTTGCAATCCTCAGCATAGGAAATCTCCATTGAGAAAACCTGTTTGACTAGTTTCTTTAGCATCTTAGCTGTACTATGCCTTGCATGTTATCCAGATAATAGAACAGTACCCATACTTTAGTCTATAGACATATGCCTGAAATTTTCATTTTTCCTAAAATTTTCATTTAACCCCTTTCCAAGATAGCAAAAAGTAGCTGAACTGGAGTTATACCATATTGTCCTCTTTTTATTGTTAAAGTTAGATATACAACAATGCTATGATTAGACCTTAGTAGTCAAGAACCATCAGTAATCCACTGTATGCATAAAGGAACATCAACCGTCTGACATCAAAGGCTTGATCAGAATCTACAGAAAGAAGTGTTGATTCATAATACATAACATACAAAAGTGATATGACTTTGTGCACTAGGCACAATATGTTGAGCCAAAATTTTCTGCACTATGTTGAGCCCCTCATTTATGATTGTATTCAAATTAGACAATAAGACCCTTAAAAAGTGTTTGGGTAAAATTCAAGATTAGGTACTCTTTTTTAACTTGGAAAGTAGTTGATTTAGGTTAATTAAACTTTCACAAATGGATCAAGAATGCTAATGATGCTCTCAGATAATCTTTTTGAGTCTAATCTCAACCACCAAACTCTCCAAATGCCTTTGAATTTTAATCCCCCAGGCAAGTTTGTAAAACTATTTCTTAAATTTCATAAGATTGTGCTGAAAGTGTAAGAATTCTGGTTCCACCTGTTTTTTATTATCCTATTTAGGAGAGAGGGGGGGGGGAAGTAGTGATAGATTGCATACTTCAAAATATGGTCCAAGGCATAATCTAAGCTCTGGACATGGGCCTGAACATTTCATTCACCTAGCTCAACTATTTCAGCACTGTCTCTAATGCTGCTAATGTCTCTTAATAGTGGCTGCTAACACAACAATTGTGTCCCTCTAGTAGTGCCAAATATAACCCTAAACTATTTACAAAATATTGCTGATTTTTTTTTATTTCTAATTTTTCATTATTTCATATTATGAACCAGTTTTTAATGAGAAATCAGTGCACAATTTAATGCTAACATGCAGAATTAGCAAAGTTTTGCATGTGGCATTGGGCCATATTCGGGCTCATTTGAGGAGATGGAAGACTAAGATGCAATTGAACTGCCCAAGAAAAATGTTGAAGGTAGCCCTAAGGCTGTAGGCTAGCCGCCCTAACTTAAATCTTGGCTGAGCTGAACTGCTTTGTTTTTGTTTATGTGAATAATCAAGTTGTTTCTCAGCTACTGTCTAATGAATTTGAAGCAATACTTGGCTTCAGGTCTTCAATGTCTGCAATTCCAGTAGTTCTCATGAAAAATAGATTGGCTGTACTACCAGAAACTCATATGCCGGTTTCTGTTCTGGATTCTAACAGGAATGTTTCATGGAAACTGTATTAGACAAACTCTTTTTTGTTAGTTTCACATGATTAATATACTCAGAAGCTAGGGAATAGGCTGAATGATCAGTCTTGGAATCTATACCCAAAATCTTGTATCTCAGTAGTACCTATAGGAAATTTGGAACTTATAGGATTGCTGGACCAAGATCTTATAAGATGTTTGAAGATGACAATATGCAATTTTAAATTTAATATCAAACCACTACTGCTAACAACTCTGCATCACCAAGCTGCCTGTAGGTGACACAGCTGTGCACACTTATCCATCCCAATCTATTCTAAGCTTCATTCTTTACATCCTACCAAGAAGTCCCAGTTTTCTTTGAATCATTTCTTATGTCCTCTTCCACCCCATTCAGGGACAACCTGCTTTTTACTTGGCCCTAGATGGCTGGCTGAAAAGGATGATCTTTGACAATATGTCATCCTTCATCTGTAGAATGTGTCCTAGTCATCCCAACCTTTCTCTCATTATAGCCCTAAAAGTGGAATAGAACACTCTTTGTAAAGCTTTCTGTTTGAAATACAGTCAGTCAGATGGATACCCAAAATAATCTGTGGACAATTCCTCTGGAAAACATGTAACAGAACCCTCTCTGTGTTTTGAAGCATCCATCTATCAGAACTGTACTTGACCACTGTCATCATTGTAGATTTCAATATTCTAATCTTGGATTTGCAGACTTACCTTCCTTTTTTCCCAACTTTTTTCAATTGTAAAAAAAAACCTGGATCTTGTCTATTCTATTTTTATGTCTTCACTGCATGAAGACATACATCTTTACTAATAGTTCTACCAGGTCAGTGAAGCTATCTGCTTAATTTATCTTCTCATTACCCAGCATGACCTCTTCAACTTCATTTATTCCCAGTCAAAGGAACTTAGTCTTCTTAACATAAATTTTCAAGCCTATTCTTGCACCTTGAACTCTTAAAACCTCCAAAAACTCTCATTTTGTTAACATTTTTATCTAGGACACTCAAATCATCAACTTGATCTAAGTCTAGGAGCATTTTGCTTCCATGCTCTCCCAAAGCCTTTGCTGTGTTCCTTAGGACAAAGTTCATCAAAAGGATTCATATAAATGGGAATAGAAGATAACCCTGCTTAACTCTTGATTAAAAAAAAAAAAAAAAAAAAAAAAAACAGCCACTAGCCTCATTTCTTAGTTTAACCTCAGCTGTGTTGTTCTTGTACATAGTACTAACTACTTTAATTTATGTATCTGGTATACCATACAAGGTTAGATCCTTCACTGAAGTTTGTCAATTAGCTGAATCAAACACTTGCTCATAATTTATAAAACTGAGGACTAAAGGGGTCTCGTGACTCAGGTACTCCTCAATTATTCATCTAAGAGTGAAAATTTGGTTGATTTGTCCTCTCCCCTTCCTACAGTCATGCTGTTCTTCTCTTTAAAGTTTATCTACTGCATCTCAAAGTCTAAAAAGTATCATCCTACTATGTAATTTCTTACACCAAAAGTTGGACCTTTCACTTATTTACTGATCTGGTTGTTGTGCAACTTTTTTGTTAGGAAGACAGAGCAAGGGTGTCGATTTTAGGGGAGGGGTAGGGGGGATTTGGTCCTCCCTCTTGATTTTGGAAAATACCTTTTTGGCATTTTCAGTGAAAAATGTTTTTTGTTAATTTCATTAAAAATTGGAAATACCAAACTGCCTCCCCCCTTAGATTTTGAAGAATACATTTTGCTCTCCCTCCACCATGAGAGGGGGGATTCACCCATCTTCCCCCCTGCATTTTTTCAAGTTGTAATAATCGTTTTTTTGCCTCAGTCATGTTCTGGGCACTCATTTTTGTCAGAGACAGTCTGGCTTGTTTTTCCTTGTTCTGGAATGCCTAGTAGATTTTCAAACTCCCTAGTAAAAAAAAAATGAAAAAAGATAGCTTTTGTTGGTCCTGCACAATTTCAGTTGTAGCTCCCAATCAAAAACAAACTAAGTTGCTTAAATAAAACTTGATTTGATAACCCTGGTAGGTCTCTCAACATATACATGGTTTCCAAGAGACTGGCCTGACAGCAACTTGCCTTCTTTCATTGTTTTTTTTTTTTTTTTCCTCAACTGTATTCATTGAGTTATCCATATTTAGCCTGTCAAAATATTTTAGTGCTCAAATTTTGACTATGAATGGAAAAGAAGGGATGAAATTACAAAACGCAATGGAAAACCAACCAGAATTCAAATGAAAAGGGATTCAAAACCCTTTCAAAGCAAGTGTATCTGAGACAAAAGCTCAAGTGTATCTGATACAAAAACTGAAGAAAGCTTGATTAGAAAATGAGGTTGAAGTGGTCACAATTCTTGAAAAGGAAGTTTTGGTCATGCATCCAGAATTGTCCTCCCAGGGCGGCAAGGCTTTTGGAGATGCTGGGATAGCTCATTTAAGTCAGTATGACACTCCATCTATAAAGTCTTTTTAAAGTTCCTCAGCCTTTGGGAAGGAAATATCAGGAAAGTCCTGCAGTTTGAAAGTAAGCTCTTTTTATCATAAATCATTCTGATTATAGACAGACATGTTGTCTGGGAGTATTATCTATCATGTACTCTGACTTGGAGTCAACAAAACTGAGACAAGTATTAATATCTGCTAAACCTAATTTGAGGTATGGTTGCAGATGAAGATTATGATATGTCAAAACCTTTAAAATGTGCTTTGACTTGCTTTATTAGAGGTAAATATATACCCCTCTCTGTTTGAAAGAGACATGGTGGAGGAGGCATATTTTTGAACTTGGTTGTCTAGGAAGGATGTTTAATGGGTAATTTCTTGTAGAGGTAATTCTATCCCACTTGCCAAAGGAAGAAGATATTTGGGAAAGGTTAGAATAAATAGTGGCCCTTATAGTTTTCTGATGTGTGTGGAGCTGGAGGAGAATTTTCTGCATTTTTCTGGGGAAGTGTGGGGGTTTAAGGGATTTGAGAAATGAATTTATTTGAGTTGACAAAGGGAAAGAACTGTTGATGGAAAATTTTTTGGGAAATGGATGTTTTATAAGTAGTAGGAATCTTGCATCGTAGTCAAATTTTAGAAGACGTCAACACAAATGACAAGAAGGAGTCAGTTATAGGGTAAGAGGTCAATAAAAATAACAATGCAAAGCTCTTTTCGTGTGTTGCATAACTGGGGTATGTTATATCAGTAGTTTCTTATTCTAATGACCAGAATGTTTCTGGTTCCAAACATGGTGAACACAAGAGATATCTTGGTGGAAATACAATCTACATCATCTTTTCTGTTTAAACTGTGCATGGAATTAACAGGTGATTACACTGAATAATTTGGGTAACTAACAGGGTTGCCAAAAATCATGGTGGTGACTTTGAAAATATAGTTGACAACAATCTAGGAATGAGGAAGTCAATCTCTGAGTATAGTATCAAGAAAGATGGGGCCTTCCGCTTCACTTGGGTGGTAGACAGTGTGTGGTTGTGACACAAAATGAAGAGCATGGGCAAAGAAAGGAAAACTTGCTGGTCACTTCTCTTCCAGGCCACACATAGCAGCGTTGTCAGACCATTGTTGCTTTCGTAACAACAATGATCAAGCTGATATCCTACTTGACAAAGGCATTTCATCCAAGGTTTTACAGCAATCCAAGATAAAGAGACAAGCAGAAAAAATGTGACAGTCTTTTTGAATGTTACAAGGACCATAGCATGACAAGGTATTGCTTTTAGACGAACTAGGAAGAAAACAACAACTTTGTTTATTTTAGTCAACATGTTGTGAGATAGCCTATGTGCCTACACATGAAGCTTGGCTAAATGATTCTCAGTATAGAACATACAAAGTTATCTATCTACACAAAACTAGCTCGTTGACTTTCTTTCAGTATAAGAGAGGGACAAGATACTTCAGAGAGAGACTATTAGATATTACGTAGGCAAGTAACAAAACTAGGCTGGATATGGCAGAAAGTATAATAGTAACAGGTCTAGAGGAAAGATACCTCTGGAGGAACTCAGCTTTCCAGTTTTATTACTATCAAAGTGCAATGTTTGGCCAGTTTAATGGAGACTAAACACCATTATCAATCATAGTTGCAATTCAGCTCTCTTGATAGCAGAGCTATTCAATATCCTAGAAGAAATGTATGTGTACTTTTGTTCATCTACAAAACGTTTAGCCACCATTAAAGAAAACCTCTCCTCTGTTGGAAATAGCCTTTATCTCCAAAACTTATAACTGACCTTGTGACTGCAAGGGATGAAACCATACAAGCAGTAGTTACTTTGTTTGAAGAAAAAGTCTCTGCTCTTGATATAATAAAACAGACAAAAAGGTCAATACAAAGATAAACAAGCCAGCAGCCTTCTGAAGAGGATTCTCAATCTTTATGAAAATTCTTATGTTGAAGGTCATCAACAGAAAAACTTCAAGAAGATGTCATAAATATCATCAAGACAATTGAAGTTTTTGAAGCAGCAAAGAAACTTTTGAAAGAATATCCAGGGAGAAAATAAGCAGTTTTATTGACAGTGGATTGTAGTTTGCCAAAATTATGGAAGTTGATCCAGGGGGGTGATTTCATCGGATATTATTGTCAAAGATTTGGACCATGTCATTTTAACAGCCAAGGTCAAAGTCAAGCCGAGACTTTAAGGCACCAGTTCTACATGCATCATTTTAGAATTTTGCTTGATGAGGTGACTATGATGATGCAAGATAACCTTAGAGTCGGCTTTGCCGAATCTCAGCAAATTTGCTCCTTACATGAGACTTCTTTAAATAAAATGACCTTAATTGCAGATCTTGATCTAGTAACTATGTTTTCCCAAAAAAGGAAGGAGCTACAGACGCTATTGCTGTTTAAGTAGAGCTTCAAGTTTGTTTTACTTTTTCCTTCATGCTACTTGCTTTAAAGAAGTCCAAGGTGAACAATGTTGCCGGCAAGATCAGCTCAAAGCTAATATTCTTTACAATTGGCCGTAACTACATCTAATATAGTTGATGCTGCTGAAAAAATATAAGCAAACTCTAGCTGATTAAGAATTGGCTGAGAACTACCATGTTTAATCTTTGACTAGATTCCCTCATTTATTTGGGCAGTGAGAAAGGGCTCACCAATACTGTTGACTTGAACAAGATTGTTCAGTGACGGTCTGTTTTAGAGAAGAGGCGAAACCAGACTAAAGCTCTTTTTAGTTACGTATTTGCGTGAGGTATTTCCTTGTGTTTCTTCACTTTATCTCTAAACAAATGAAAATTATTAAAAAAATTGTTGTCTATCAACTGTTAGGTAATAACACAATATTATTGTATAATATGGTCTATAAATCATTTAAATGAAGGATATCCCCCCTCCTGACCTGAGTGTTTCGATCTATCCATGCCCCCTTGCATTTTCGTGAACTGATGCCAAGAGGTCAGACTGCAAAAGAACTCTGTCTTCTGGTTAACTTTAATCAGGGGCTTCGTTTGGGGTGGGCAAGGGGAACAGTTGTCCCCCTCCCAATAATGTGGATAAAAAATTATTATATATCCCATGCCCCTTGACTGTTCGGATATGAACCCCTCTTGCCTCCCCTCCCCCAATGAAAATTTTGGAGAATCGCCGCTGGCTTTAATAAAGCCGAAGGCTACCGCTAGAAAATAATAAATTAGTCTCCTGTGCAAAGTCTGGATCGTCACTTAAATATCTTTTTTTTTTTTGGTTTGGAAACAAGACATAATGTTATTGTAAAGATAACAAAGCAAAGGGCAGCCACCCAATGGTTCATCAGAAATAGGCTGACACTCAAATAAAATATGCAGGCTTGTTTCACCAGTTGAGAAACAATTGTTGACATCAAAGAATAGTGAATTTCCCAATGAAAAGAAAGAAAAAATAATTGTTATTTAAGAATGACAACATTGGGTCCCAGGAAGGGATTTTGTTGTAAAAAAATTGTCCTAAATTAGCTTTAGGAAAGGATCAATTATTTTATTAGAGCACTCCTGTACTCAAGGGGCAGGGTAAATGGGAATAAATTATCTCCTGAAGATTGATTCAAAAAGAACCATCTTTATTTTTCTTGGATGTTTAAAACAAATTTCCATAATGTTTCATTTTTGACAAAATAGAACCTGATGAGGGGTTTCCTCTATTGTTCAAGGCATGCCTAATTTGAGGAGGTATGAGAAGAATGTCCTTGGCAAGGATTTCTAAAGACCCAATCTGTGGTGAAATATTTTGTTTGTACTATGATCAGATATAATCTTAAAAAAATTTATTTGCAGTGGTGTTTCTCAATTCCCGCGTTGTTGTGAAAAACTTTAATGAGATAAGTAAATTAATGAAGGTCACGTAGCAGCAGAATTTTGTGTCTGATTTTGCATAAAACTTGAGGTTTAGGTTTGTTTTTCGATGCTTTAATCAGTATTATAGGGACTATTTTGGTGTGCGTTTGAGAGTTTTTAAGCTATTCAATAAAAGTTCCAGGTGATCTTAGTAAGGTAAAACCCCTTAAAAAGATATATTTTTTTATTCTGTTAAATTAATGTAAAAGGGTAAATTTTTACTTTATTTACTCTAAATATATATATTTTTTTCTTTTGTGGAATAAGTGTAGATGTTAAAACTAGTTTTCAACTGAAAATCTCTGTTGAAGCTTCATATGTCCTGACATTCTGTAAGTTAGTAAATGAAATGTATAAAGCGTTCAGAGTTTTATTTACCAATAAATACAGATTGGTAGTACAATACTCTTATTCCCCCTCGAAAGGCTCCATGGCCAGGGATACAAGAGGGATAAAAAAAAATACAATATTAGCAACAGCCAAAAAAGAGAACAATGACATAAGATTAAACCCCCTAATAAGACTGCCAACGATTTGAATTTGTACCTTGCTTCCATCGTTCAAAGTCTCCCCCCTTTCACTGGCTCAAGTCCAACTATTCCTCCCAATACCTCCTTCCCCTTTATTTCTCCCTCTGATGTTATAAATAAAATCCTAAAGCATAGGGAATCAAGTACTTGTCCCTTAGACATCCCAGTTGACTAAATTAAAGCCTTTTCAGAGAAAATTCCCAAGTTGCTGGAAATAAGGTTTTACAACACCTGTCCCAAAAAATGCACCAGTCCGACTTTCGCCATCATTCGCCTCATTATACTCATTTCAGATTTTTTCCAAACTTTATGGAGGTTTCCTCTGTGACTGGCTTAAAGTTAAAATTTGTCCACATATGGACACCTGGCAGTTTGGTAACTTAAGGAAAACTTCCATCACCCATTACCTTGTGCACTTAATACATACCATTGTAAGTAACCTTGATAAACCAAACGTTTGGCTGAACCTTGTCTTAGTTGATTTCCAAAAAGATTTTGACCTGGTTTACCACACCACCCTAATTCGTTTCACTACTGGTTAACTTTAAACTTGATCCTCTGTTAGTAAATATTGTTATATCGTTTCTTTCAAATAGATCTCAAGTTGTAAAATACAAAAATATTTTCTCTAACACTCCCCCCCCCCACTATATATTATGGAATTTCTCAAGGAACTTTATTGGGACAACTTTTATTTCTAGTTATGATTAACGATATTGGTAAGGATTTCCCCCAAAGGGGACTTTATCGATCCTTGTACGATAATTATAAATGGATGACTTGTCGATCCTTGAAGTTTGTCACAGGAATATTAATAGTGACCCCCTCGAAATCCTAACCCATATTTCGGATGAAGCTAAGAACCTAAATATGAAAGTAAATTCCACTAAATCAAATATAATGACGATACATTTCTTGAAATCCACTCCCGCTTTCCTTGACCCTATGCCACCCGAAATGCTTATGAAACATGTTAAACTCCTTGGTGTCACAATTTCAAATGACCTTAAGTGGGACATGCATGTTTCAAATATTGTTCAACAAGTAAATGTTTCATTATCTATGTTTTAACTTTTAAATAAATTTAATTGCCCTAAGATACATTATCTCCGTGTTTATTTATCATTTATCAGGCCGCTATGGGAATATGCATGTCCGGTCTGGCATTCGCATCTTTCAAGCGGACTTAGCGACAAAATTGAGTTGGTCCAAAAGCGTTCGCTCAAGATCATCTTCAAAGAGAGCAAAATTCCATACTTCTTCCTCCTTAAATCCGCACGTATTACAACGTTAAAAGAAAGGAGAGAACAAATTTGTGTGCGTTTTGCTAAATCCGCAATATCTAATCCTCTTACCGAGGACATCTTTCCCGATTTACACATACCCATTAGACCGCGACTCCCCCGCTTAGCTTCCTTGGCAATTCCAACGTATTCACCGATCCATATCGTTACTGAGTGGTTCCGGAAAAGTTTTATCCCCTCTATTCTGGAGCGCCTAAGTAATTCCTGAACTATGTCCTGCACCAAAACTCCTCCATCCTTTATTTTGTTTGTTGGTGTATGCCCGCAATAATCATGCGTCTTTTTTTGTCTTTATCTTTGGTCACTTTTATTTTGCCCTTTCGTGATATTTATTTATGCTATATTTCATTTTCGACCTTTAATTTCAAATCCTTTGACCTTTAATTGTAATCCTTTCTTTAATTGTAAATATTTCATTTTGACTTCATTTTAAGTGGTTTTTTTTTTTTTTTTTTTTTATGGTATTTGACTTTGAATACGAACTCGGCAATGTTTTTCTTTTTGCCTGGGATTTTGTTTTATCCCCCACCCTTTCTGTTTCTGTTTTTGCCCTCATTACCACAAAGTTCATTTTAGTTCTTGGACTTGGATTTTTTTTTGTTAAACTTTATTGACCATTTTTATGCTTGATTGGTGTTTCTTTTCTTGCTTTATTATTTGTTTCTTTGTTTTGCTTTTTCTGTTCTTTTACACATATGAAGCGAATTCGACTCTATTAGAGCTTGGGATAGCCTTTTGAAAATAAATATTATCTTATCTTATCATTGAAAAGAGACCATACCTGAGGCCTGGGAGTCTAAGCACAGAGAAGAACACGATACACCATGAAATAAACACTCAGGGGCATCAACTCCACAGAGGAAAAGTAAAAAAATAAAGTAAATAAATAAAAAGAAAATGCTATTCTGTTTGATTTTTAACTAAATGGTCCTTAAGAACCCATTTAAAATTCCCAAATGAGTGGCTTCTGAAATCTGACCGTACAGAAGGGGTAGAAGAATGCAGATATTATGTGAAGAACAAAGGCTATATGGAGCTGAATCAGAAATAAAATAGGAGATTTTGAAGTGATTCTGGAAGATTGCCATGAAGCTGATGAAAGACAAAATAAGCACAAGAAAAAAGACTGTTGGTTTAAGAGTGGTTTTGGTGAGGAATGGTTGGTGTCCATAACCAGACGCGGTGCTTTATTATGCATGACAGAAAGTGACTGCGGTGTAGAAGGAAAAGTAGACATCCATACAATGGGGTAATATGAAACATTTGACTGGATAAGGCAGAAAAAAAAGAAGCTTCAGTATAGATCCAGGAAATGTGTGTCCAAGTTTTCGATTGATACCCAAACTCCACGAGACCTTAACCCTAATCATGGCTCTATGGTGTCTAAACGAAAGATTGTCATAAAGCAGGATACCAAGAAACCGGACCACCCGATTCTCTTGTCTACACAAGGAGCCATGTGAAACCTGAAGCTGTGCAAGTTGAGGGAAAGCTATACCATTTTGAGAAAAAATAGGAAAATGTGACTTACCAACATTCAAGGCCAAGTAACTCGCATCAAACCATGAAATTACTCTCTCGTAGATTGCTACAAGGTTAGACCTGATATCACCTTCCGTCTTCCCAAGGGTCCCAAGAGAGGTTTCATCAGCAAAAGTAACAAGACAATCTTCATTAGAAGTAGTATTGGACCACGAAGGAACATCAGGATGACACAGCTTGCAGCATGCTAGAGGCCTGGTGTTTTTGACTGCCGAAATCAGATCATTAACGTAAATCAGAAATAAAACGGGGTCAAGAACAGGTCCCTGAGGGACTCCTTAATCTACTTCAGAAGGGCTCCGGAAAACAGGATCATTTGAAATAAGCCTACCAGAAAGATATGATTCAAACCAAGGAAAGCATTTCACCTTAAACTAATATGTGATAGTTTCCAAAGAAGAATCTGACGGGTCAAAGAAACAAAAGCTTTACGAACATCCGAAAATAAAACTACCGGGATAAGACCAGAATCTCTTGCCGAGTGAAGGAAATTCAAGAGAACTGCACAGGCATGCTCTGTAGAGTGATTCGCTCGGAATTTTTAATTGGAAATCATGCAAAAATTCTTTTGCATCCAGAAAACTAAGAAGCCTGGATAGCATAGCCCTCTCAAACATTTTGCTGAAAACAGATAGGAGAGAAATTGGCCTATGGTTAGCAGGATCACTCCGAGAACCACCTTTATACAGCACTATAACCTTGACTCGCTTGAGAAATTCAGGTAAAATTCCTATCTTGAAAGACAGATTGACAAGCTTAGCCAATGGTGACAGAATAGCCGGCAGAATGGTATGGATAACCCTTGTAGGAATTCCGCCTGGTCCTGAAGACGGTGATCCTTTAAGAGTATTCACGATACGAGCTACCTCAAACTCATAAATATAGTTCAAGATCATTGAATTTAGACAAGAGGGTCCAAGATAGGCTCTTAAATCGCAACGAGAAGTTGAAGAGCTTGCAGAGGAAGCAGTCGTCTTCCCTATATTTGCAAATAAGAGGTAAAGTCATACTGAACATCTTCTTATCCTTGGACAGTTTTACCATCAACTATCAGCGTTGTTGGAATTGAAGGCAGAGAGGGAATAAGTCTAAGAACCGAATTAATAATATACCATGTCTTCCTAACATCCTTTCCACACTCTTGGCCTTCCGACACAGAGAATTAAATATGCTCCTATAGGCCATGAACCATTGATGATGAGCTGCAACTGATGAAGCCTTGTAAAGCTTCCACAAATAATTTGTCCTTTTCAGCTTTTATGGAGACCTGGAGTCATCCACGGATTCAGTGATGCTATCCTTTTCGAAGTATGATGCGCTGGATTCTGATGGCAAACTTAAAGGATACCTTCTTGCACTAAATCATAAAAGAAATCAAAAGAGCGGTTAAAATCCGGCTCAGAAATCAAACTATCACATGGTTGATCTTTCAGACGAGAATTAAGTAGACTCAGCTCAATATCACCAAAACGGAAAAATGGGAGATTAGATGGTAAGTGCTTGATCAGCACTTTTATGTCGGGAAATAGCGGGAAAATAATCAGAAATATCACTAACCAGCACCAAGTTATCTAAGATGTCTAGTGACGAAAAAATATTATCAATAAGAGACGTTTACGCCTCAGTAACTCGGGCTGGTATACAAACTGAAGGTAGAGTTCCCGCAGAGAGCATCATCGACAAAAAATCTGTAGCTGAAGCAGAATTATAATCCAGCAGGTTGAGGTTGAAATCCCCATAAGGATTAGTTAACAGGGACGCTTTTGGACTAAGTCCAAAACCTCTTCCAGAATTTTCATAAACGAAGTAACAGATCCACTAGGGGACCTGTAGACCAAACCCACAGCTAAATTTTTACAACCTGACTTAATCTCAATAAAAAGGGATTCAAAGATTCCTTTCTCGTCTCTGCTCAAATCACTTAGGACATTGTATGCAAGACGATTAGTAATATAAAGGGCAAGGTCACCTCTCGCCATCTGTTTCCGGTTCAGCTTCTCCTTCCTATATCTTGGCATACCTAAGCATATCCTTATATGAATCCAGGAAGGTTTTACATAATCCAATAATATCATGAGTTCCACCACTAACGATCTGTTTCAGCTCATCAAAAGACGAGAAAAGTCCCTGAATGTTGAGGTGAAGCACAGAGTCAATACCGCCCCGTTTAGAGGAGGCAGAACCATTAGTTGCGAAATATATTTACTTTCAATAGCCGAATTAGGATCATTATTCTTCTGATTTTTACTTCCAACTGAATTATTAATTATACTTTCAATATCTAAAGGATTATTTTGTAACTCAACAAAACTTTTCCCCAAAGAGTTGATTCCACCCTGGTCACCAAAAGAAGTTGTCAATTTACTTACGGTGGATGGTAGATCCGCTCTGCGACCAAACTCACCAGACCAAAGGTTGTCTACATTACAGCAGAGCTATGGCATCTATACAGAGAGGTAACAATGAACTCATTTTTGTGCATACACGAAAATGATTAAGAAAAAAGAAAAGCCGAAACAACTGAATCTGAAATAAGTAATAGCGGAGAAGAAAAAAGTAAAAATTAATATAATAGAGACAAAGATAAGCTAGAAAAAGTAAGGAAAGATAAGGAAAAAAATAATAGACAAACAAAAATAAGGAAAAGGGATCATCGGTGGATTCATTTGAGAGATCAATAGACACACACACATGAAGGGGCATAATCATATTATAATAAATAAAACAATAAACGTACCAAAAGACACTTAAAAACAAAGGAAAGGACCAGACTATATATGAAAATTAAACAACAAAATAAGTTTTCATTGACAAATGAAGGGATGACCGCGTTAACTGTACTAATAGGTAATAAATAGGTATCCTCTACACGTGTCCTGTTTTTCGCTTTCGAATTTTTCTTAGCTTCAAGCCAAATATTAATCCCTTTTTAAATAACTCCGGTTTCAGCCACTTGCACTAATGGAGTAGCAGAAGTGCATAGGCTATATCCATACGCTAAAAGTTCTTTACGGCGACGTGCTAGATCTCGACTGATACGTAACTGATACTTCTACGAAAGCCTTTGAGCTTTCCACAGTTCTGCATAATATTATCTTTATCAGTACTGCGTGTCAACGTTATTTCAGTTGGCTCAAACTTATTCCTAAAATAAGTTTAGTGCATTCTTATTTAATAAGAAATAAAGCATGTACTTCTGAAGTACTATACTGACCTTACTAAGCGTTAAGACTAGAAGTACGGGAATGAGTATTTTCTACTCTTCTTCTTCTCAAAAACAATAACAACTTTTAAGCACTAATGCTCTTTTTCCTTTTCTATTTGAAGTTTGAGCTGATAAGAGTCTTTCTGTCATTTCTTATGCTATCCAGCATGTGAAAATTTCAGTAAATTTAGACTACTTTCACTTACTTGTACTTGCTTTACGCCCCAGGCCTTTGTCTCATTGTGGTGCTGGAGATCCAATGATATGTTTGGTTCTAGGAGGTTCTGTTTAAATTCAGTGGCTATATAATGGACGTCAGTTCTCGATTCCTATGTCTTCCATATTTTCCTAAACCGCCAAGCGGCTCCAGGCCGGATGTGATGGTTGATTTGCATTTTTTTTTTATGACTGCCAGCCCGTTTCTTCCATTAGAAATGGGAGGCATACCAGGTATTTTTCTATATCGCCTTTGTGGACTAGTTTCAATGACTACTTTTAGATTTATATTATTTAAAGCAGTGAAGAAAAGGTCACTTTTTTTTTACTGCTTCACTGCTGAAGGAAATGATGGATTGCTGTGAAAAGATTCCATTGCTGTCTAATAGTGATGAGGCTATGTAAGGTTCCAAATGTGGAACTTCAGACCTTTTGATAAGCCACAGTTGATCTTAAACTAAGATTTAAAATGTAGGACCTCTAATGGAAAAATTGCAGCTAAAAATACACTTGTGTTTCATCTCCCCTTCCATCTCCTTAATGAAAAGTTCTCGAAAGCTTCCCCTCCCTACCTAAGGGTAGGACCTGCATGCACCAATGAGATTTGTGCTTCGTCATGCTATGTAAGTTTTTTATGGTATTTTTGCGGTGTCATCTTGCGTGATCATCCAGTCAATTCAGCGGATTGAAAATAATTCTTTTAAGTCCCAAACTTAACTAGAGTGTTGGCTAATCAGAAAAGAATCACTATGTTTGTGGTAAACTTGCCATCTATCTACGATGAAACACTACTCCTGGGGATCCTAGGGATAAATATCTAAAAGGAAAAAAAAATATTTATGAACTTCTTTTATGCTTGACAATTATGTGTTTTAATCTAATTTTTTTCTGATTTTAGATCAGAATATATTTATGATGCCAAAGAGGCCTAGATCCCCATCGTTTGAAGAGAGCCCTATCAGCCTGCAATGCAAGACGCATATTAGTGAACGAATGTTTTACAAAACGACGCATGGCCAAGAGCAGATTTCTGCTGTCTATGGTAATAATTTTTATCCTTTCATTTGTTTTATGGTTAGCCTATTTTCATGGGAAATTATCAGTTAAGGTAGCTTAGGTAAAGCTGCCTAGATATGAAAGTGATGAGTTCATGTGCTTATGCAGGAATTTCTTCGGGGATGGAGTGGATATAAGCAGGTTTTTTTTGGTATCTGAGGACCAAACTTTATACAATACAAAGGGGTGTCGAACTAGCTTATCATGAAGGGAAATATTAACTACCCCCCTCCCCGGCATGGTTTATATTACAAAAATAACTAATAGTAGGCCTAAAGAAAGCAATTTTTTTTTTTTTTTTTTTTTTTTTTTTTTTTTTTTTTTTTTTTTTTTTTATTAAGATTGTCGTCATAAACATAATGCATCAAGCAGCATCCCGCGAAGTATGTATGGCCAGAAATGCGATCAGTGCGTGAAAAGGCAAGAATAAATCCTTCTCGGTTTTTGCTTATTTTCCATAAAAGTGTGAGATAGACCTCACATTTTTCGAATACAAATACATCATGAACGCTCCACAAAATTTTCTGGTGGGGGGCTAGTCCTACTAGGAGCTTTTGGTGGGAGTATTTCGGATTTTTATGCGTTTTTTAGTCTTCTTCTTGTTTTCCAATGGGGTGAATTAACCTCCCCCTGGTAGCGCCGTGAATTATATAATGATGAAATATACCTATGGTTGAAAACGTATTTGAAGTACTGAATTTCTGTTTTTTCTTCTTTTTGAATTATTATCAATGGTAATCAGTGTTTCAACCTGTTGCTATTTCAGATTTATTGTGCTGCTTTAGCACACTTTCTATCACCCAAAACTACTATGCAGTTTAGCCATCCTGCTACAAGTGCTTTTTAACTTTTTGGGGGGCTGTTAGTAATTTAGCTCATGTTTTCTTCTTTTAATAAATTAATGGTGAATTCAATCCTCTTTCACTGAAGAACTCTACAAAGTTCAATTAGAAAAAAAAACTATTGTAATCCTGCAAAGACAGACTTTACTCTATCCACTGCGATACAGGTACAAAGATTAAGACAACCAGCTGGCAGTTCGGTCACCCCATTTTCTGTTGATCCAGCGCACTTAAATAATTTCTGAAAATACTTTGGGTCTCTTATGGTTGACCATGTATTTTTTTTTTTTGAGGGAGGTCCTTTGGGCCAATCCCCTCCCTCTGGAAATATTCCGATGTCTGAGATTTTTCAAGTATTTTTGGCGTAAATGTTTGCTTTAGGGATTTTCGCGAACTTGAGCACTCATTTCCAGATTGGTTCCTCCCTCCCCATATAAATTGGGTATACCTGTCGTTTGTATTTGAAAATTGATCGTTACTGTAACTACAAATATTCAGCTTTGACCTCGAGTTGACCAAGGGGCTTGACAATTTTAACTGAAAATTAATTTCCCCACTCTGAAGTTTTCTATCAATTAATCTCCCCGCTCCTCCTTGCCTACGTTTCTGATTCTAATCTCGCTTAATTTGATCGCTTATAGACAGAGCTATTCCTAAAGAGGGGGGGGGGAAGGGGAGCAACCGGGTCAGATGCCCTGGTGCCGCAGCTGGAGGGTTGTCCACTTTGATCAAATTTTTCACTTTGATCCGGTTGTTTTTGCTTATATTTGAGTTGGGAGGGAGGGGGGGCTGTAATTAATTTTTCCCTGGATGCCACCAATCCTAGGAACGGCTCTGTTTACAGATAATATTCACCCTTCAGCCCAGAAAAGGCACATCTTGTCATCGGTCTAAATGATAGGAAACGGGCAAATTGTAAGAAAAACTTACAAAAAAAGTATTGAAGACATCAAGATTAGGTGGTAGAAACCCCCAGCCTCCCACTGTTTACGGTATATTAACCTAATATTTCTGTACCGGGGAATCCTAATTGCTTGTCAAAAATACCTTGCCTTCACTTATTTTTGCAAACAATTGTGGTCATACCTAGTGTATAAACGCTCAAGAGGGCTCCTTAAACATTTCTCTTCTATCTCAAAATGTCTGTATAAATAAACACTTAGCCAAATTAATTCAGTATAGAAACTAATTGTTCGCTTCATTTTTAGGATTCTGCATTAAATTGGATTGAGTTTAGAAAACAGAAATCGATAAATAAGTTCTCAAAGTGAACTCTTTACTGTTAGCAATGATTAATGTTTATGATTGATTAAGACAAACTTATTAAGACTTAAGATTAAGATTAATTTTCTGTTAAAGATGATGCCAATCAATAAAAACGAAGCAAGTTAGCTTCACTATTCCTATGAAAATAAATAAGATATTTTTAGTACTTTTCAACAATTGGTGTAATCTTTGGCAAAGATACGGATATGATTATACTTAAGCGCATGAATGCACAGACGAATATCGATGTTCACAAGGTTGGGATTTCGTTACTTTGAAAATGTTAAAATAAACTTGATCCGCTTGAATATTGGGATATATCTATTCTATTTGTTTTCGCAGTCACCAGTCAGTCAAGGCATGACCATTCTCGGGAGGAGGGAGGGCAGGTATAAAATTTATTGAATTTCTATGGAATTTGCCTATTTTTGCATTTTGTTAGAAATTCCTCCCCCATCCCTCGCCTAAAACTTCAGACTTTTGCTTTAATTTGTTTTCCCATGATTGATCTACATTTGTGGCTGTCGTGAATAATTTCAGCTAAGTTGCGGCAATGCTACTCTGAAAATTTTAAAAGTAGATTTGATTCCCTAAAAATTTACTAGCTTCTTCCATTCCTTGTTTCTTTTTTGTAGGTTTATCCTGAAAGTTTGGCACTACTTTTGAGAAGGTTGCATCATAGCCTAGAAAAGTTTGAAGTTGTGTATTATTAGTATTATTCTGTGGTCCTAGTCTAGTTAGCTCTTCTGGTTTTATTTGCTTTATGATAAGGTCTGTTTGATTTTATACAAAAAAAAAACGGAATTAGGAATGTTTCAGTTGTGCAATCATTCAATCTTCTACGCTAGAAATTTTTGTTCTGTTCTTGTTTAACTATGTTTATATAAGAATATTTAAACGTGACGGAAAACAAAACATGGTAGCTGTTTTTAAGTTTTTTTTTTCTGGCCACCCAGGACGCTCGGTTAAAAGTTTTCCAAGTGGTTCGATGGGCTATTTGGCCACGGTAATGGGCACTAGCTCCTATCCTGCTCGGTATAAAGGCTTCTCGAAAATCCAAAAAGCTTACAGAATCATTTTGAAAATCGAAGTTTCACAGAGAAATACATCCCGAGCTTAGCATGGGCTTTGAGCACCCGAGACAATTAAAATTATTACTCTACCCACTATTGGCATTCGTAAACAGAAGCAGCTCTAAACAATGCTATTGAATAATAAAATATATAATAATGTATACAGAAAAAAGATAGTAATTTTTATCTTAGAAAAATAAATATAAAACAAACAGTCTATAATGCAAAATAAACTGGAAAGTTGGCTGGTTAGTGACTCATCGATTTATGCATTAAAGGGTGAAAATGAAACTATATAGCAGTGCTTAAACTATCCTCCAATTTTCGTGCTGTCCCCGAATTTCACCGAAAGAGAAATTTATTTCCGCAGAATCTCTCCGAAAATTTGCAGTTGCAAATACGTGGAAGTTGGCACAAAATACATATTATTAATTTTCGTTGATGGTAATTTTTGGGGAGATTCCGGAGAATTCAATTTTCTTACATAGGAATTTAGAAAATCTGAAAAATTCAGGTATAGTGGAAGCACTGCCGTGAATATTTTTACAAAAATCGTATATAGGCCCCAACAAGCCGCTGCCAGCTTTTGGAAGTGCCGATCAATTGTACCAGTTGATTTTATCGGTTCTATGGAAAACGGAACTTATTCTATTTGCGATCTTATTTCTTTGAAAGTTATTAGTCCCGTTTTCTGGCTAATCAGTCTGTTATTATCTTACTTCTGATGTTACGTCATTCTGTTATGATTTTGTTTTTTGTTCAGCCAAAGGGTTAAGGTCTTATAGATTTATGCCGTTTATGTGACACGCTGATTAATCAGTCTTTTTTACGGCAAACATCAGATTTAACATCATGAGAACAGGAGGGTAACTTTAGTATTTGAGCTTGATGTCACTTATGTGACACACTGCTTCATTAGTCTAGGTCGAAATATCAAATAGATTAGAAAAATCTTCTCATCAACTCAGCTTAGTCCTCCCAAAGTTCTTTAATGTTCTTTTTTTTCGGCAAATATCAAATTGAACATCATGAGTAAAGGAGGGTAACTTTAGTCTTTGAGCTTGATGTCACTTATGTGACACACTGCTTCATTAGTCTAGGTCGAAATATCAAATAGATTAGAAAAATCTTCTCATCAACTCAGCTTAGTCCTCCCAAAGTTCTTTAATGTTCTTTTTTTTCGGCAAATATCAAATTGAAACTCATGAGAACAAAAGGGTAACTTTAGTTTTTGAGCTTGAGGTCACTTATATGTCGTGGTCATACACTGCTTCATTAGTCTAGATCGAAATTAAATAAAAAAAAACAAGTTTTTTTTAACTGAAAGTAAGGAGCGACATTAAAACTTAAGACGAACAGAAATTGTTCTGTATATTAAAGGGGCTGTTCCCTCCTCAACGCCTCGCTCTTTACGCTAAAGTTTTTATTGTTTTAAAAAATAGAGTTGTGAAAAAGAGTCAAACTTTAGCGTAAAGAGCGAGGCGTTAAGGAGCGGAGTGAAAATAATCATTTTTATACAACTCTGAAAAGGTTAAGCCAGCTTTGCCTCTCACAGAGACTATCTCTCTTGGCTTTACTCTAACTAGGCTTTGAAGTTTTTGATCACTTTGACCAAATTTTCATTTTTCTTCCAGTTGGGCTTTCCCAGTAGGCAAAACCCATATGATACGAACAATCTCGGTCGTCCGCCCGCCTGCAAGTCGTATGGACATGGTCGGTCATGAATTTTTTAATCATTTTTCAGTCTCCAATCGCCTTCAAATTGCTCAAAGAACTGAGAGACTCTGAGTTACCATTACTGCATGCCTATATGCCTTAGTTCTGCCATAAGATGATAGACTATCATGAAGAAGTGAAAATAACCATTTTACACAACTCTGAAAAAGTTATGTCAGCTTTGCCTGTCACAGAGACTATTTGTCTTGGCTTTAGTCTTATTAGGCTGTCAAGCCTTTCATCATTTTGACCAAATTTTTCTTTTTGACTACCACAGACAGTGACTATCTGTCTTGGCTTTACTGTAATTTTTTTTTTTTCTAAGATTAATTTACAGTGATATCATAATAAGGATGAATTCTATCTCAAAAACTATGAGTCTTATTTTTGTAGGCTGGATGCACTGTTATATATCCAGCTGAAGTTTTTGCCAAACTAGGTGTGTGCTTTTACTGTTTACTATTTCAATCTTGTGAACTGTGTAACGGGAAGAAAAAGAAGCGGGATTAATTGTTTTCTCAGAAGTTCATTGACCTTGAGTTAGATATCAAAAGTTTTGAGAAGTTCTTTTTGTAGGCTTATTGCCTTGTCATTTATCAGCCTGTTACTTTTGCCATGCTGAGTGTGTGCTTTGACAAGTTTGTATTTGCTATATCAATCTGGTAAACTGCAATCTAAAAAAGAAACAGAAGTAATATTTTTCTCAGAAGTTCTTTGTTTGTTCAGTAAGTTTTGTGTCAACAAGTGTATTATATCGGAGATATCATTTGGAAAAGACACATAATTTTTCTTATGCATCTGTAATTTATTAAAAATATCCATAAAGACATTTTGAGCTTTTTTTCTTTTGTTTTATAGAAAAAACCTTGGGCATCCTTTACCGAGGGAGTAAAAATGTATCCATTGTTGAAGGAGAGTCAGTGGATGTTTGTGATGGAAGAATGCAAGTTCAAGAATCCATTGTGCCCTCTGATCAAATGAGACTTACCTCGAATCTGCAGCTGTTAAAATGTGATACGAATATGGAGGTATTGGTACATTTTAAGTCCTTCATCTGCCAACGACTTGTCACCTTCTCTTTTTTCCTGTATTTCTCTTTTTCATACTTTGCTACTGTCTTTTTCCTTTCTTTTTCTATATACTTTTTACACTGGGTATTAAGTAATTAAAAAATTGAATCCATTGCCTTTGCTAGCAAAACAGCATGTTTTATTTCAGTATAAATATTTCTTGTAAATTTTCTGTTTCTTCTAAAAATGAAGAAGCTATGGAGGTTTATGAAGCCATGGCCTTATTTTATAAAAGAATGAATGAATCATATCACAATTTGCTTCATAGTTTGGGTTGTAAAGCAACAACGAGTAAAATGTCGAAATTGTGATGAAAGAACTCAAAATGAACTCAAAAGTTTATGTTTATGGGTAAAAGTTTATGGGTAAAGCATACCATATATTAAATACGTAACCTAACCTAACCTAGGTACCTCCCCCCCCCCCTAAACCACAAAAAACAACAGTTTAAATATCATAAAAGCATTAGATGCTTTTACGATTATCGTGGAGGTTTAGATGCCTTTAGTATGCTTCGAGGATCGACGACTAAAACTTCTATAGGTTCTTCTTTCAATGGTTTGCCAATCCGTAGGAAAATGAAAACTGATAGACATAAAACTGCACTTAGTTTGTTTTCCATTTTTCGTTTATTGTGCGTAGGCTATAGATAAGGCGGTATAAATTTGGGACCAGTACTTGTCCTAAGGAGACATGTTAAGAAAACAGTTCTTACTTCATAAGCTGCAAAATTATCCTAGTTAACATGTTATCCAAGGGGAGCACCTTTATCCTCTATTTTCCTTGTTTTTCCAGTTTTAGAAGCATATTTTTCAGTATTTTGTCTTTCCTCAAAGTCTTGAAAATCGTTTTAAAACAAACACCCAAGAGCCATCTAGCTAATCTAACCTAAGCCTATTTATATTTAACAACCTAATATTAGCCTATTTATATCTTTTTGGTAGATGGCAATGATGAATAATATAGAATATATTCCCTATATAGAATAATTGAAAACGGAAAAATGCAATCAAATATGTTTATTTTTCTCAATTTTTTTTAAAAATAATTGTACAACAGTGAAAATAGTGATGATAAAAGTGCTCCCCCAGGAAAATATGTTAACTAGGATTATTATGTATATTATGAATTAAGAAATGTTTTCTTAACATGTCTCCTTATGACCAGTACTAGTCCTAAATTTATACCGATAAGGCTTATAATAATCCTATTAAATAAATATCCTAATAGCCAAGACCATGGTAAAGAGCTGCAGCCACGGAATTCATTCAAAGATTTCTCTCCTCCTAGTAAACTTTAAAAAACTGGTAAGAATACTTCAAAACCTTGTGGATTCCAGCCTAAATTCGCACTTTCTTTTTAACCATAAAAGCTCTCATTCTGTACGGGCTTAGACTTTGTGGATATAAATTCTCAGTTCATTTCCACTTTTTATGTACAGTTTAAGCAGGGGTTTCAACTGGGTTGCAGTTTGTTCCCTCCAGTTAATGCGAAACAAAATAATCGGAACATTTGTCAAAAAGAGGAAAAGTTGCATAAAACGTTATTATGACTTTTTGCCTAAGAACCTACGCATAATAATTGTTATCTCTTTTTAAGATTTCTTTTCAGCCCTAAAACCTGTTATTATAAACTACCAAGCTTCAGGGTATTATCAAAAACCCTATTTGGCTATTCAAGCCAAAGAATTAACATTTGTCAAAAAGAGGAAAAGTTGAATAAAAAAGGTTTTTTTTTTTGTGCATTTTCGGTCCCCCTAACATAAGAAAACACTTCGGCATCTGTTTGACCAAAGAAATAGAAAGAAGCAAAGAAAAGTAACCTTTGAATACTGCTTTCGTACTTTCCGATTTATCGAGAGATCTCACTATTTTTTGTTGTTGAAAATTCCTTGATTGAAAATTGTATCTCCCAATCTACCGATAAATGCCGATATTTTTATTATGGCTTATTTGAAATAAATTTTGGTCAACGAAATCCAAAGAAATCCACGTCGGTTTTATTTGAATTGGGGATATTTGGCTCAGACATATATACCTGAAATTGCGAACCTTGAAACATATTAAATTAGAAAAAAAGCTTGCTTTTCAAATCCAAGTATAATTGTATACGTGAAAATAGAAGAAATACAATTCTAAATTTGAAATTCTTCATGTACAGGCTACAAATAAAATGATTGGAATTGATATAACGTCCCTAATTGTGTTGAAAGGTAAGGGCTTATTAACTTGTTGCGTGTCACTGGAAAATATATTCTTTTACCAATTTCAAAATCTTCTCGCGTTTGCCAAAAATAGGTGAAATGTCACTATTCGCTTATCAATTTGACATCATGTCGTAGACACATGTATATTGATTCTTTCTACCAACATTTTCTTTGGGTCTACAGAAAATCTATTGATTTTAAGTGACTTTTGCCCGATTTCGAATAAAGAAAAATGTGAAACGCCTGCAATTAATTTTCTTACCGTTTCTTATGATTTTATTAAATTTAGCGTAAAGAGCGGGGTATTGAGGAGGGGTCAGCCTCCCTCATATACGGAATAATATCTCTTCGTCTTAAGTTTTAATGTTGCTCCTTACTTTCAGAAGGAAAAATTAGTTTTTTTTTAAAATTAATTTCTGATCGTTTTTCAAATAATCTCAGGAAATCCACATCCGTGGACAATCCCTCCCATGAGAAATTCCGCCATAGAAAGTTCCTTCCGTATAAAATCCTTCTGCCAGGAAATTACCCCTGGACAGTTTCATCCTCGCTGCGAATTCCCCCAGAAAATTTCTTGCTTACGATTCCGCCTGAAAAATACTCCGTATACTTTGATTTAAAGAAGGACTTGTTTTTATTCAATTTCTGATCCTTTTAAGGAAATACTTCCCAGAAATCCCCCCGGCCAATGGGAAGTATCTCCTGCAGAGAATTTCTCCTGATTATATTTCTTCTGTGGTAAATCCCCCCCCCCCTTCTCACGTAAAAATCCCCCAGAGAATTTCAACTTCGCTGAAAATTTTCCCCAGACAATTTCCCCAATCTTTACATGTAAAATGAAGTCACTAACGAGAAAGTAAAACAAATAAAACACATTTTGGGTACGAATTCTGTCAAAATCCCCCCGTGTAAAATGTCCCCTGGAAATTTCACCCCCGGAAGCTTCCATCCAAATGGGAAATTCTCCCCATACAAAATCCCTCTACAGAAAATCTTCCCTTCCTTTAAAAATGTTGGTACACTTCCTATAACAAATACTATATGTAAATAATGGACAAATCTTGTAACTTGCGGCCCTTTCTCAAGTGGTTCTGGGGGTCATATCATCTCCAAAGACAGTTGTTGTACCTTTCAACTACACTGAACAAACTGCCTATCTCAAAATTTCGATCAGACGACTTTTGGGAAAAAGGGCGTGGGAAGGGGGCTAGCTCCCCTCCAATATTTTTGGTTACTTAAAAAGGGTTCTAGGACTTTAAATGTCAGTTTGAATGAGCCCTCTCCCGGTTTACTAGGACCATTGGTTCGATACGATTACCCCTGGGAAAAAAACAAGCCAAAAAATAAAAAAAAATCCATAAACACCCATCCGTGATTTTTCTTCTGGTAAATAATACAAAATTCCTCATTTTTACATATAAGAGCTTGAAACTTCAACAGTAGTGTTCTCTGACACACTGAATCTAGTGATGTGATTTTCATTAATATTCTTTGACTTTTTTGGGGGTGTTTTCCCCCTTTTTCAAAAATCAGGCGAATTTTCTCAGGCTCGTAGCCTTTGATTGTTAACTCTAAACTGAATGAATCTTAAATTTTGGAACCAGCATAATCAGCCGATTTTTTTTATTTGTCTATTGATTTCAAAAGTCCGTTTTTTATAGTCTTGGTTACTATTGAGCCGCATCGCTTCTTACTTACAGTTCGTCAACATGAACTATTCGATTTGACTAATTTGCAATGAGAAGTATGACAACTTTCTGTGAAAGTAAAAAAAACACGATTCGTCGTTGTTGTGAAAGGAAACGAGTTATTTTTAAAACACTACACTGAATGGAGCTATGAATAAAACTTAGCTCATTAATGGTGGAAATATTGCGTTTTATTTTGCTCAATGTGCAGGAATGGTAAGGATAATTTCACATTTTTTTTGTGTGGGTTTTGAAAGGAATTAAAAGGATTGAGGAAATTTGAAAGGGAGGAACGAGTTGAAATTGCATTAAGTAATAGAAATTTTCGACGGATTAAGAAGGAGGCCTGCTTCATGCATCCAACGGATTAAGAAGGAGGTTGGGTGCATAGGTATGGAACATGGGGACAATTTTCTTTGATTATTAATTCAGTTTGGGTTCAAGGATGTGTATTTGTTTTTGAATTTTATGCTGTTGTGATTTTTTATTTGAATCTATCAACAGCTCAGATAAACGATTTTGACAAAGATTTTGGCAAAACAATCACCCAGTGTAATACTGAATCATCAATCTGTGTTATGTATTTCTATTTTTATTCTATTTATTTCTTGTCAATAGTTAGTGTAAGTTCTAATAGAAGATGTCAAATTTTCTGGTGAAAAAATGACCAAGCGACGTAGCTATGTAAATTTTGGTGGGTATGTTTGATGAATAGTCAAATTCTTTGAAGTCTTACTAGAAATTTTTGAAGAGACAGACTGCTTTGAATGCCTACTTCAAAAAAAATATATCAATCTTACTTTTTTTATTGCATAAATAGGAAACTTTTATTTATTTTAAAACAATTATGTCGGCTGGAGAGGCAGACTCTTGAACCAGAGAGAAACAAAAAGTTTACTGGTAAAAAATTATGTGACCCAAAACTGTTCGTTCTTTTTACTGGATTAAAATTTCACACCACTACCAGCGAGACTTCAAAGGGGATATCGGCTTCCCTTTCGGGTATACGTTCAAGGAAAAGTGTGGTTGGCTCGAAAAATTACGCCACGAACGTAAACTAATAGAAGTAAGGCGCATAGTATAGTATAATAGTATAGTATATTTGATACAAAAAACCCGCAGGGCCATGACCACAACAAAAAAACAAAACAAAAAAAAACAAATACAATCAACAACATACAAATACAGTTAAAGTATTCAACTTATACTTTTGCTCAAAACGATTAAAGCACAGAAAACCATTAAAAAACACTAATAGAAACAATCGAATAGTCATTACATAACACTCACGATGGGTTATACCTACAAACAAACCGCGGCAGATTCTTTATACTAATAAAACACCCATTTTCCAGCAATTTTTCCACCCAAGGCTGATCCCCCTCGTCCACTCCAAAAATTTCCTTTCTCAAGATCTTTAACCCTTCACACTTCCCCAGAAAATGCAGTAAATTTCCCTCTCACTCTCCACACATCGGGCAACTCTAAGGACCACTGATCATTCTAACCCTTCCCAAATATCTTCTTCTTCCCCCAAGTGGCATAAAATTGCCTCTACAAGAAATTACCCACTTAATATCCTCCCTACACAGCCCAGCTCTAAAATATACCTCCTCTCCTCATGACTCTTTTACCCTAGAATACAAACCAAGAGAATCAGACGTTCTGATCTGGCACCCCCACTTCTGTATTTCCTGATCAACTAAAATAGAATATACCTGTTTGGACACCTCTCCCACTTGCCTACCCCTACCATGTCCTCTATTCCATTCACCCGAAATTCCAGATTAGTTCAAAATTGCCTTAATCTGCCCCATCCACGAATCTCCTTCTGTCTAACAGAGACTTGTTAGACAATTGTATTTACCACATAATTGTAGGGAAGCAATCTCTCTTTTTCTCTTTGCCTAAATGCTGATCAGAAACATAAGGGAACTGACTGTTCGGCTGGAAATGAGGCTCTAGATACACGTTAATCTTTTTTTCAGGTTCCTAGTCATTATTCAATTGGTAGATATCATGAACAGAGTGACAGGTCTTACAGTGCTTGTATGAATTGTCGCGTCCTATCTTCTTCACCTTTTGGTCGCTGTGGTTACTGTGAAAAGAACATATGTGGCAAATGTTTGCAACCTTGTATTCAATGTGGCTTCGAGTTTTGTGCCCTTTGTTCGCTTCCTGTGTAAGTATCTGTTTGTTTTAGGTTTAATTACCTTGTTCGGACTTTTTAAACCCCTTAAACAAGACATTTATTCGTCTAGTGTTTTTTTTTTATTCGTGTTTATTAACTTATAACTAATGAATTTTCGAAAACTTCTTTGGCAGTTTAAGATTTTTTGACAGATAAGTAGATCCGCTTGCTGTGGGTGCTTGAAATTGGCGTTGTGGATGATGAAAAGCCAAATAAAAATTAGCTAGTGAGGAGCGAGTTTAGATGTTAGAGGGAAAAGCACAGAGAAAGAGAGAGAGAGACTAGAGCACATATTTGAAGCCGGCCTTCTCCCTTACATACTTGCCTTTTCAACATTTATTGGAAAAAGTTAATAATTTTCGTCGTTGCAGGCTAACAAAATTTATTTTCATGCTTCTCTCTGTGGGTCAATTGATTCAGTGGTTGATTAGATGCAAAGTACAAATCAGTTTCAGTTAATCAATAAATTCACTTATATTACAAGTTTTATTTAAAGGCACTGCTAACGGTTGTTTGGCCCCAGAGCCTCAGCCTGTTACGTTACCACATATTTCTGTTGTCATGGTACTAACGTACCATTACCATGGTACTAACGCGCCATTTGTATTGCATTATTGGAAGTGGTCGTTTTTTTCTTGTCATTTTCTTGATTTGCCAGGTTCAAAAAAAGTTTTTTGTCTTCTAGAAAACCAATATTTTTATTTGTGGCCTTTTCCAGGTGAGAAGAAAAAATTGTAAAACAGACAAATAATATTTAAAATCCAGTGAACTCTGGCATAAATAGTAATTATCTTGGATTTCTTTTTGTAAAATATAAAAATGTGTCAGATTTCACCAAAAGTCTTAATGATTAGGAGGGTGTGGGTGGGGGGGGCGTGGGTATGGTGACCAGAAATCTGGGAGGTCGTAAGTAAATGCCTGTGTGCCTACTTGAAGCTATCAGACCAGTTTAAATGCGATTTTAAGTAGTTCTGCTTTGGTCGTTTCGAGTTTTTTCATAAGGGGCTTCCCATCCCTTGTAAATCACTTCCCAAAATGAAGCAAATTGTGAAGAAGAAGAAACGAAGGTATTACCAGCCAGTGAAAAAAAGAACGATGAATATGCAGATATTTCAGTCGAGGCCCTTGCTCGACCGTCCTCAGTTGACAAAGGTAAATAAAGAGTAAATATACACATATAAAAGTTTTAAGTACAAAATGAAAACAAAACGAACCTGAAAAAAAACAAACACTAAATTGAAAGAGGCCCTCTCTAAGCAACAGTTAAAACGGTAACTAAATAAAAGCATCAGATTTTGAATGGCGATTCAAACCTTGGAAGTAATTGGTGTCGGCAACAGCTTTTTTGAACGCTGATCGCTTATCAGGTATGGTATTATCAGAAATCGGTTGCCAAAATAACAGTTAATGAATAACAATCCGGGCTGCAGCAGTAGCTAGCAACCTAGTAAGAGACGATCACGTCCAATGTTAATAAATATAAAAACCCATAACTCTTAAAAAAACATCAAAACAAAAAGTACACCATTAGAACCGCCTCGACCGAAACCCCTATATAGGAAACTTTCTGTCACTTGGCTTGAACAGCAAGGGAAATATATTGGCTTGAAAATCATAATATAAAGGATCGGAATTTATAAGTTCATTATAAATGGGGTAAGGTAAATTTCACCGGTATCTATTAGTGCGTTCGAGCATCCCTTATCCGATTATCCGCTGAATATTAAGTTATCTGGGTGTAATCCGTAAAAGATAACAAGAAATGCTTATGCGGCAACTTATCAACCGAAACGCCATAGGCAACTAGGCGAACAACAACACTCCACTGCAAACATAGCTTATTTGAAAACCCTGGAGGTTTGTCACATTTCACAATTAGTGTCTCTTTTTGTTCTCTGCATGTAATTTCGCATATTTTTTCCATTTTGAAAAGATTGAATTCTTTATCCCTTTATCCCTATCCATATGACATCCCTAACCCTCCGTAATCCGGCATTTTCGAGGGTTGGCAGGTTTAACTTATCCGAACACTAACCTAGGCCATTTCAAGTGGCAACTAACCTCTGACGTCATTTATGCCTCATGAACCGTTTAGGATAAGTAATTGGACTTATCGGATAAGTAATCTTGGTATGCTCGAACGCAATATATATTAAGGGTGGCTTTTTGGTGGGTATGATTCTTAATTTTAACTGCCTCCCAGAAAACTCGCATGAGACCTTTAACGGGGGCAGTAATGAAAGATTTATAAAATAAAATGAAATGGTCAGGGTTATCATAAACATGTAAGTTCTTTCTTGTTTATCACTCAATTTTGGAATATAGGATAAAACGGTGAAATTTTCTTATCGTCCACGAATGAGATATTTTCAGTTGAGATATTGATGCATCTCGTTTCGCCTTTTAATTACATTTGGTAAATTAATGGGATATCCCTTGCAGAATAAAGTGTCCTTGAGATAGTTCAGTTATAGACATGATTTAGTTCAGTTCTGGGATTATGTGAGCTCCTGAACATACCTTTAGCACTTTATCCACTAAAGATATAATCACGCCTCTTTTTTCAAAAAGAGGATGGTTGGAAGAAAAATTGAAATACCTACCGTGCAATTATTATTATTTTGCTAAGGTGAACTGAACACAGAAATTATGATTGTTTTCTACCCCAGAAATGGTGCTTCAGGGGAAAATACTATATAGCAGAAGTTCCAATAAATTCAATATAAAATTTAGAAAAAGGTGAAAGGTTTCCTTTAGAAAGCTTTGAACGTTGAAAACGAAAAGTTTTCACAAACTCTAGTTTTCAAGTATAGAGAAGGGCTGGACATAGGATTTTGAAAACACCTTTCCATGCAGTGCACGATGGAAAGCAACTTTCCATCAATTCAAAAAATTTCTGAAATTACTACCATAAAACGATAAAACAAGGAATACGATTAAGGAGAAAACAAATTTGTGCTTGAAGCTACTGTAGTTTGAAAACACCTTTCTACACAAGACATGATGGAAAACCATCAATACAAAAAAAAAAATTAATCACTTGCGTAAAAGGATAAAACAAGGAATATGATTAAGGAGGAAACAAATTTCTCTTTGAACCTATTGTAGCTTGAATAAACCTCTCCACACAAGACACGATGGAAAACACCTTTCTCAACAATACACAAAAATTTTAAATCACTAGCGTAAAAGGTTAAAACAAGAAATATGATTAATTTTTTCCTCCTTAATCATTTTCCTTCTTTATCCTTTTACGAAAGAGATTAAAAAAATTATGTATTGATAGAAAGGTGTTTTCCATTGTATATTAAATGGAAGCGTGTTTCAAAGCTGCAGTAGCTGCAAGCAGAAATTTATTTTCCTTCTTAACCATTTTTGATGATTTTTAAGCAGAAATCAAATTTCTGCTTGCAGCTATTCTATTTTCTATCGCCACCAAAACATTCGCTAATATTGCTCTTTGATTCTAGGTACAGGTTTGATGAAGAAAGGATTTGCACTTCATGCTCCACCCGTCCTACATCACAACTGGGATTTTACCCATGAAATTAAAGTAAAGCTGCTTTTTATTGGAAAACGTGGTGAACTCCGTCGTTTTGAAGCTACAATGGTTTCAAACATTTTTGGGCATTCAGCTTCTCTTATTTTTGAGGTTCATTCGTTCTTTTTTGTTTCGTTTTGTTTTTTTCACATACGGTACAATTTATTGTCGCAGATTTAGTGAGGATGAAGCTATTCGGTTAGAAAAAGTGTTTCACTAATTTCCAGTGGTAATTTTGTTTGGAAATAAGTCAAAGTTTTGCGGAGTTTATACTTTTTGTGTACTTTCCTTTCCCAGAAAATTTGTGTTTGCTCCTGACGCACATTAGTCCAGGGAGGAAAAAGATAGAATAACCTTTTGAGATTGTTTCCTTTACCCCTTGACCTCCCCTTTCCTTTGTTGGGGATACATTGTTGGGGCATTTATAGTTTTATTAGGGTTGGGCCAATCCCTGAAATAATTTTCTATGCTTTTCATAAAACTCACTTGATATTTTTTCTTCTTTTTTGCCCAAAAACTCTGAAAACACGCGCTGGGACATTGTTTCTATCCTGTGTTTATTTTTTGTTTTCGCTTCTGAAAGTAGCAAATCGAACTCAGAACCTCAAAAAAAAAAAAAAAAAACTCAAGTGAGGTGTATCAAATACGGTCATTAATGAAAGCCTTCTAACATGAGTAAAACCAATGTCCGAATTTTCTCATGAATGCTAAAAATTTCAACGAAGATTTTCTTTTTATTAATTAAAGCCAAAGCTATTAACTGTGCCAAAGGGTATAAAAAAGACTAGCGTCAGGTATAAAAAGAAAGAAACAAAAATGTATACTATCTTGTGAGCATCGAAGCCCAACTGATACTCATTGTACAATGGAAAAATACTTGCTTCGGAAGCCGTGTGTATTTTTAAGCTATTGTCCTCAGATTAAATAATCGCCTGGAAGTTATGGATACTTACCTGTTATAAAGTATAATGTAATTGAAGTTCTACATCCTAATAGTCGCACTATCCATAACCTATAGCAGGTTGGGATGTATGATAACGGCATAAATAATAAATATATTACAATAAGTAATAGCAATAATTGTTTTCCTTTCATGATCGAAAGGTAACAGAAATTTAGCAAAACCTCCACTCTTGCCCACAGACTTATAGATTGTTTTGTTTCTGATGGTCCAAATATAATTCTGTTAAATAACAATGGATGAAGTTCCGAGATCTTGTGCGTAATTTTATTCATCTCATAATTTTTTATATGGGGTTGCTATATAAAACATAACTATTATTTGGTGTATTTTGTTGGGAATCATTTATTCGTTGAGGTAGAGGGTGTTGCTTCTCTTGTGTGAAGGTACAGTTGTATCGTATATAATTGAACACCTGTCAAGTTGGCTCTAAATAACACCAAATACCAATTAGCCACCACTTTTAAGTTGTCCGCCAATTCTATGCTATGTAATAGATATTTATGTTGAAAATTCAAACATCCATGGTTACAAGCATAGTAGCAACTATTAATTTATAAATGAACAATTGAAAAACGTATATATGTTGCGATTAACTAAAGAACCATCTTAACTTTTAAATACTTTTAAATACCCTGAGAGTAAAAAAACAAATTTTACCCATATTTTAGCCTGTAGACCCATTTCTGAAAGTTTCATTTTCCTAATTTAACTCCTTTCTAATATACATGGATTGGCCCTCTGGTGGAAGAGGCTGGGAATTTTCCTATCTGCTTTCTGTCCCACACCGAAAAGTAACCTTAACTTGTCATAGGCCTAAGCAAGACAAAAGTGAAATCTGGAACCTACTATTGCCGCGAATCAAAACAAAGTTAATTTTGTATGCAATTTTAGAGCAACATTAAACAAGGGTACTTGTATGATATAGCGCCGACCTAATATTCTTCATGTATATAGAGCCTATTTCTCTGACACTCAATCCTAATGATATATACCCAGGTACGATAAAAACATAATGCTCTAGAAAAACATTTGGGCTATATATTTGCATATTAGGGGTGGGTGGGTGGAAGGGGGGTAAAGTATAGTGGGTATGCAAAGTGTAAGGGGAATAAAACTACTCCGTTCTCTGTCTATGCGTTTGCCAAGCTCAGGCAGTAATTTTGTCTTTTTTTGCGACCTTAAGAAACTTGAAAGAGAGTAAAGTTTTTTACTCTCAGGGAAGGGCCTCTGTCGCTCTCCCCTCAAACTTTCACTCGCCATTCGTTATTGGCCTTGGTATAGAAACTATTCACACAGTAGTGTAATAGAAAAAAACTAATTACGAAGAAAAACTTAGCCTGTATCAATAACCCAATTTTCTTATGATCCATAGAAAATTCCACATTGGTTTCGTGAACTGCGCTTGTTTTTCGACTCTATCTTGATTTTCCATGTAACTATAGAGGTTCTTTTTCAGTGACTGTGCATATATCAATAAATGGAGAAAAATAGCTTCCATTTGCTATATTAAGGTATATATTCGGTCTAAAACGAGCAATTTTGCGATAAGCCTGTAGCCGTAACTTGCATCAAAAGAACAACTTGCGTAACGCATAATGGATGCTTATATCTTTAGATCCATTAGTCTCAAATCTATCCATTTACCAAAACAGAATAATACAATACGTACGCTGTTTCTTACGAGAGGATCTAAACGTGCTTTAAAAAGGGGAAATTGTCCTTTTTTCAACTATTTTTAGGTATTTTCAGTCTAAAAAACCATGTACTCCAAGTTTTGTAAATCGAATTCGGTGAATGGACAGATATGAATCTCAGCTATGGAATGATATCAAAAATGTCGTCTTTTGTTGATATGTCAAAACTGTAGGAGAGCACACGCTAAAAATTGCACAGGGAAAATAAACCTTAATAGATATCCATCCTCTACTAAATTGTTCTTAACGGTTGTTAGAAAAAAGTTACATAGCAGAAAAATTTCCTTTTTTATATTTTTAACGAACCTTAAAAACGATCTATGTAGTAAAGATTGGCTACTTTTTGACAAAATGAATGAAAGTCAATTTTATCCCAATTTGTCAATATATGTCTAGCCCCAGAAAACTCTTTAGCTCTATAGCTATAAAATATAGATATAGTTTATAACTCTATAGCTCTATAGCTATAAAACTCTATAGCAAATCAGTAAAAAGACTTCAAGACAAGAGTGTAAGTCATGACATCAATAACAAATTGTCACCCGTTACTTTGATGAATCTTCCCATTTTTTTTTAATTTAATTTAATCCTTTTTTAAATCGCCTAATAGTATCCTAATATTTACCCTACACTTAACAGCCAAATATCATATTTCACACATCGAAAGACATTATCTCTTAGATTTTTCAATATTTCGTACTCGTACATGAAATGGAACACGGACATTTTTACATCCATATTTACAAGCTCATTTTTCTTAACTTTATTAATTCCTAATCTCACCAAGAAGCAAGCAATCTTCTTATTCTTTCTTGAAAATTTTTGGAATTTGGCGCAGATTCAGCGTCAGATGTTGGAAAACATTTTCGAAACTTAGGTTATAAACGCACATAAAAAGTGCATAGGAGGAATTATATGGCATTATGTCGAATCTATGCGTGTCTACTTTTTCAATCGCTTATGGTAAAGTAAATAAATCATCGTTGTATTGTCTATTAAACAATAATTGTTGAAATTCTTCAAAAAAGCATCACGAATAAAAAGATGGTAACCAAAAAATTAGAAAAAGAATATTAGCCAATAGTAAAAATGCTAGTGAAATAGTTTCTTTTTTTTGCTATATAGTGAGATGAATGCTAACAAGAATATTCTAATATATAGTGTCTATAATACCTCTACATTTTTTTATTTTTGCTTTTTTTATGCTAAGAATCTTAATCCTTCCAAAGGATTGAAGTTTTGATTTTTGCCTATTCGGCAGAACGCCATGAATTTGAGCGCTGAGTAATTTACATGCTAAAAACATTTAATGTCATGTAAAATCAAAATTGAAAGAATATACTAATGTACTAATGAAATATCCTAATTTATTAATATTAAATACTGTTTAGGCAAAGATCTTGTAATGAACTGGATATCAAATACTATTAAATTACATTAAGAAACCCAAGGAGTTAATATTTCTCTGGGTGGCACCTTGGTATTTAAGTCTGTTCCTCATAGTAAATGAAATATGCCTGATACTGCCCATGACTAGTTACGCTATGTACTAAGGTGTTTGCCTCCCACGAAAATGGCGATTAGAGTTCGTTTAAAATAACTTTGATTGGTGTTATAGTATTCTAAGGCTTATAGTATACATTATAAGGTTTATAGTGTTATAGTATTCTAAGTCTGGTGTTTATTGTAAGTTGTGGGCATTTAAGTCGGTAAAACGGGGTCTAAATAGCTGCTTCTCGGATACTACTTTCTGTATTGTTTAACCAAAATCAGCTACAAGAAATAAAAAATTAAAAAGTATCCGCGCACCCCTCAATCAGAGGCGTAGATAGGATTTCCAGCGCCTAAAATAATGCTAATTTTGTTCCTCTCTCCTTCCCTAGTAAATTGATCAAATATTTAGAAAAGGTGTTTATCTAAATGGCGTCCTAACAAACGGTGTGCCTAGGGACAAGTATACCCCCTTGCGGCCATAGCTACACTACTCTCCTTAGTTTTATAACTTTTATTGTTTGCTATAACGGCACCACTCACCCACTTGACAAGTTAAGCTAATTTAAATTTATCAATACTTGACAACTAATTTAGTGACTTTCCAGTATTGCCCGATGCTCTCTAAAAGTATCGATGCAGAAATCTATCTCGTTAGCATCAGGCTCTTCACATTAAAAGGGTTTTGATTTCACTTTCGTCCAGTACTCTCCTTTTGAAAAAAAAAACGTGAAATAGCTCCCAGTTTAATAAGTAATAGAGCTACGAAGAAGTGGGACTAAAATTTGACTTGTCCCTGAATGTAGCATCTATTTGGGTGTCATTTAGATAAACGTTCTTTTTTAAGTCCTTTTTGTCGGGGGGGAGGGGACTGGCGTTGCCCCAGGGCACTAAAAACCTACCTTGTGGCTTCGGAATGTGGTTACATTTTAAATATGATTATTTACTTTATTTAAATTCTCAACAATCTTTGTTTTACATTACTTCTTGATTTTACATAATCTCGTACCCTTCTGTATCAATCTGATGATGTCATTTACGATATCAATATCATATAGTATTTTTCATTATGACCAGACTAAAACTTTAATTTGTTCTTGTCCGTGAACACAGTATCGTCCCTATCATATGTCACTAGCTTATTCACTGGCTTCATCAACTATTAGTTCATGTTTTGAATATCCTACTGTCTATGGTTTTATTAATCGGTTTTATTCATACTATAGAAAATGAAAATTGAAATGATAATGGTGGTGAAAGGGTAGCACCGGGAATAAATTGGCATTCTAACGGTTGATGAAGGTGGAATTCGATCATTGTGAGGCATAAAAAATATCAGTGTAAATATTCAATAGCTAATAATAAAGAACTGCGGTAGAGATTATTAAATTTTTATAACTAGTTCCATCGTTGACTTTTTTTTTTTTTTTTTGTATCAAAATTCACTCTTTCCTTTGTAATATTTTTTTAAAGGGGGTGTTTTCATTAAGTTCAGCAAAGAGAGATTCGAGTTAATTGCCTTGACATTTGCGCTCTACTCATACGTTGGCCACTTCAGTTCTGTTGATTCTTAAAATATATGTCAATAAACAGAGTGAATTGATTCATGTTGGCAGGAATGAATTCAAATATAGCTTGTTTTAAGAAACTGTACTTGTACTTATTTTACTTATAAGTTTATGGGGATGGGGCTTTTAAGGTGTTTATATTTACAGAACAACTTAAACTTAAAAAATTATATTTGCTTTAAAATATTTTTTTACAGGGGGGAGGGTTAGCGTATGGATAGGTATCAATGGAATTACCTGGGTCTAGCGTGAATCGTTTCAAATATAATAATGCTAAGAACTGCATTTTTTTTTTTCCAAAGATTTTAAAGCAATACACTCTATTAACATCTTAAAGAAGAGGATCTTTTAATGCATCTGTAAGAAGTTAAAGAAATTTCATGGTGGTCCTTATACATCTCATCTTAGAAGTAGAAGAAGGAGAAGAATCTAGGTGGGCGTAAAATAAAATTAAATTCCGTCAAGGACTAAAATATTTATGAGAAAAGGACTGTAATTGAAAATGTTTCAATCAAAAACCCTGCCTTGAAAAAGTAAAATGAAGAGGAATTAGAATCGAAGGAGAGAGGTAAAGTATGCTCTTGCAGGCAACGCTAAGCTACGGATACAGTCAAATAATGATAGGGTTGGAGGTGCTGGAGTTAAAAAAAAAAAGTAAAATTGTTGTCAAAGACGGAAATTTCTTATGATGTCTAAACGGGACAGAAAGGTACCTTTTGGACTCTTGCCCTTCTTCATGCATGATTCTATGTCTTGTCCCTATGACCGGAAGTAAAATTCTGGTTAGTCTATCGTCATACAGAAAGAGTTGTAAGAAGTTTTCCTAATACCTCATTTCCCCGACAGTGGAGTTGACTTCTCTTTGCTTAACTTATATGAGCTGATTAATGTGATTTGACTTCTCCCTTAAGCCGCCCTTAGTTGTGCCACTGTTGTAAGGAGGGATAATATAGTGTTTTTTTTTCTTTTGTCCAGATTAAGGAGCGTGATACATAGACGGTGCCATTTGATTAGTTAGGCTTAATATAGGTCGTATAGGAAGTGTATATTTATGTACCTTATGGCAGTTGATTTTTTTTATGTGTTATTTTTCCTTTTACGTTATGGTGTTACTTTATTATATCTGAGCTATTTTTTGGCTCCTGGTAGATATATTGATTTGTAGGTATGTACGTAGGTGGTCTGGTATTATACCTATCCCCTCCAGATGTCAAGACTTTACGATTTTCCCCTCTAATTGTCATATAATTCACCCTCTGTCCCGTTTTGATGAATTGCTGCTTCCCCCTCCCTTTCAGAAATAAATTCCTTCGTTTGTGCCTGAATTTGCGTTGCATGTAAAGAAGATAATTTCTTTGTTGTTGCGCTTAAAGAGCAATATTATTATATTGTGTTTTTCACTACATCTGAAACCTCAAGGGAGCTCAAGCCTTTTGTTTCTCTTTTCAATTTTTGAAAGTGGCTAAATTTTATCCTTTTATAACCAAATGAGGGATTCTAGACATCTGTTTGTGAAGCTTATCCATACTCTCTTTGTCTGTTTCGAAATCCTGCCATCTTATCGACTCTGGGCGATTTAGCATTATTTACATTGGTGAAGTTTTTCTTTATAATTATAATTAAAAACTAATTGTGCAGATAAATACCTGCACAAAAGGAAAAGTCCATTTCAGTCTCGCATCTTTTTTTTCTTTTGGGGGAGGGATTGGGTTTCAAAATTTGCTATTTAATAGAAAATGTATATCGCTTATTAATATTTAGGGCTTTTTTTAATCCCTAACCTAATTTTATTTGAGAGAGGTGTGATTTCGACAGAACAATGATGAACTATCACACATGCCAGTGTAGAACATATAAACAGTCGTATTCCTAAACAGTTTCCCAAGAGTCCAAAAAGCCCACTTTTTGTGAGTTTAGTTGTAAAGTGGGTGGCAATTTTTTCAAAATTTTCAGTTTAGCCTAAACACCTTTCAAATCCTCCCCCCCCCCCAGGATATTGTTTTGAAAGTAGGAACTTACAGGAATTGTTTAACCTAAGATGGCCAGGGCGCTATTTCGAAGACGACTGGAAGATAGTTTTAATAGACACGTCCTTGATAGTCCTACTCCTTTATAGTGCTAGACAAGAACTAGATAGAACTACTTGAAATGTATGGTTTAATAAAAGCGGAGTGATATTTGGGAATAAATATGCCTTGATCACAATTTGTATTTGCGAAATGGCGTCCTGGACAGAGCAAAGTCACAAAATTGCTAACTAGTCAGATAAAAATGTACCTCTATGAGGAAATGCGTGTCTATTGTACTGTTTTTACTTGCTGCTTCCAGAGAAATGTGCTAAGAGAAGCATTTATTTAAAAAGGTATACAACCTATAAAATTGGTTCATATAAAAAATTGCTGAAAAAGGTTTTGATCATTGACAATCTGAACTTTTTACTTTAATTGTTTAATATTTAGTAAAAGATGATAATGATTGGTTAATAATCGCTTCTCTGACAAGACTCTCTTGAGTATTTAGTCACACTCAAATAGCAAGCGAAAGAAAAGGACAAAAAAAAATTACTTAATCTAACATCATAACTTTTAATGTCCTAAAATAAGGGGATTGTCCCTTCCTCCAATTGTCAAATTAACTACTAAGAGTAGTTACCGACTATTCTTGACTACATATAGTGTTGCCCACTACTTGATACGATGTCGAAAAGCTTGATACTCAGTTGTATCTTATCGGTGGATCGATATTCCTCAAAAGTATCTGGACTTCTGATGCACAAAAATGCCCCTTTGTGTAAAAATTGTTTCTACCGTTGTCTGAAATACGTTTGCGTCGTTTACCAATATAAGTTGTGAAACCAATTTTAGCTGTGGTATAATACGAAGTGGTTGTATGGAATGCGGTTGTGTCAGAGATGTGATTATTAACCCTGAGAAATAAAAATCTGATTTCTCCTGGATGCTGATTGTTTTTCACATTAATTGCATTTTAATTGGTCTATGTGAACTTTTAAATCGGAAAATCGTTCCCTTTTGTTTTTCTATTTAGTATACGGCTATTGTAATAATCCAGCTTAATTTTAAATATGTTGAAATGTATTTTTAAAGTCATAGAATATCGAGAGTTTGATTACCTATTCAGCAATCGAATTTTTTAATTGGACAAAATAAATAATTGAATTGCACAAATCCTTTTGATTGTTTGTGCATGCTATGTTTTTGTGTAAACCTAGTTTCAAAGTTCGCGCCTATTCTGATTAGTTTGCTTGCTCCTGCGCTAATTATCAATCATGAAATTGACATAAATTGTCAAACTATTAATTTCAAAATTCCACAATCATTGCCAATTTTTGAATCTGTTTTTCATTAAAAAGGGACTTGTATTCCTTGATTGTTCATGGAAAACGCACAGTAAAAACAGAATCCTACTTAGTAGTATTACTTGTTCAAAAGTTGTGTTTTATGCAGATGTTATTTAGATTTTTGACGGGCTCTTTGTGGCTCAAAATGCTTGTATAACTTTTTTGTTTTTATTTGATCATTCCGAAATATGTACCGTAATAATTAATAAATATCTGTAAATTACCATTGTTTCTATTTTGAAGGATAGGATAAACCGTATTTTATTCCAGTATGTAAGCGAAAGATAAGGAATGACAGTAACACATTGATTTTTTTCTTATGGGTGTTACTAGTTTCTTTCTTGTTGTGATCATGGCTGTAGCTGCAGCTGCAACCTAAAGAACGAACCACGGCCCGTAGCAAAAAAAAAAATGCGTTTAAAAAAAAGCAGGCAAACAGGAAATAGTTGCCATTTGCTGCTGATTGAGGAATGGTAACTATTATCTCTATTAGTCTTAATTGTAAAATCGTATTTTAAAACAAATTTATGGCATCGGTATTCGCAGCCTGTAGAAAAGGAAAAGAAATAAGACGAATCGAGCGTCTAGGGGATAAGGAAGAATGGAATACGTTAAAGAGACAACTTTTTGCAAAAAATGTTTTATCTTTTAAAACGTTTTGGAAAAAAAAAGTCTAAATTATTAAATTACATGAAAATTATTAAATACATGACATAGTTGTCCAACTTATTTAATAACTGGTTTGTTTGGAGTAAATGAATTTTTCTTTCTTTCTCAGTTGTTTGCTAGTATCCATCGATGGCAATTCTAATTATAATTTTTAGCTTTTATTGAATTTTATTTGTCTTTTATTTTTTTGGTTTTGTCATTGGTTTTTGTTTTTTCGCATTGACTTTCCGCGTTTGTTTCGTTGGTTTTTCTTCAGCATTATTCCTTGAATATATTATTTTGTTCGTGCTGAAGAAGAGAGGCAGTTGTTTTTTCAGTATTCTCGTTTGACCTTAATAAACCCCATTTTTGATCCTTTTCTTTCTTTATATTATGATTAAGTAATTTTAAATAGTCTTAACACAATTCTGGAACATTCCAAGCCAAGTTTACGTAACCCGAAACTAAAAAGATAATGAAAAGAATCATAAGGGTTAACTTATTGAGTCATAAAAAAATAATTTCTTATGAGAAGTTTTACGTAATTTGCAAGTTCGTGGCAGAATATTTACAACAATAATAACAATAAGCGTTACTTTATATTCTTCTTGTAATAAAAATACAATTCTTTTGATGTCGTTCAATTTTCTTAAAACTCGCTAAGACTTTTATGACACAGTTCTTAATATACGTTTGGTATTTTCTTGGGTACGGTTATTTCACTAGTTATTAGAAGAAAATCAAAGGTCATGCGTCAAATTTCGAAGGACATTTTTATGGCCCGAAAAAAGTATAAAAGAAGAAAATTTCAAAGGAATATTTTTCCTTACCAAGAAGAAAAAAGTTTTGACGCTCCATAGCGCAATAATACTATCTAAAACCACAGATTATTGTGAAACCTAATAGATAATCTCGTCGCGTTTTTATCTAAAATGTCATAACTGACATTCTTCTCGAATCCCGTTTTTCTCCATATTCTTCTTCATACTGAGTACCTCTATGACGCTTGTATATATCATGGGCCTATCTACAGCAGTTCTTGGAATATTCTTCATGTCTTAGATGTAACTGGAATTTTCCGGTTTTGAGGAAAGGCCGTAAGTGAAGTTACGACCTTTGCTGGAAATTGCATTCATTACTGTTGTCAATTACGACCATCTACTACTGTTAGTAAATACTGTCTCACTGTTTTTCTGTATAATCATGAAGTTGCCGGAAGTCTCAAATGAAAGTAATTTGAGAAAGGTTTTGGCAGGTAAGACAACTACAACTTCTTGTTGGTAAAAGTGATCTTTGGTAGGACTTCATTAATATTCACAGATTTTAGAGTGTACTTCGACATCAACCATTGGGTTGGTTCAACCAAGATTTCAAACGGTCACACTTTTAATGCAAAAAATGGAATTCTTGCTGATTCTTGCCACAGGTTGAGTTGAACTAGTCAATTTGGTTGACACCAAATGCATCCTAATATCACAAAGGTAAGTCCGGGTTCTGGCGAGAAAGAGACCAATAGTAGGAGAAAAGTAAGTTTTGGCCGAGAATAAATTGATACAGAAATGGTTCTAGGGTATCTACGCAAAGGATTACATTAAAAGATGATCATTGGAATAACAAACCATTGCATATATTGGACTTATTTAGCTACTTGATTGTTTGAGGTTCGTCTATCAAACAGTTCGTGGTAACGAACTGTATAGTAAGAGCGACCCGTCTCAATAGTAACCGAAACTCTATAAAACGGAATTTTGACACCAATAAGTACATCAAAAGAATCGTATTTTTATGCTAATTTTACATTAAAGGACAAAATATAGCCCATAGTAACTGAATCCGGGTTGCGGCGGTAGCTAGCTACCTAGTAAGAGACGATCACACCCCATAATAAAAAATGAAATAGTTCCGGGTTGCAGCGGTAGCTAGCAACCTAGTAAGAGACGATCACGTCCAATGTTAAGAAATATAAAAACCCATAGCTCCTAAAAAAGGAGTCAGATCAAAACAAAAAGTACACCATTAGAACCGCCTTATCCGAAACCCCTGTATAGTAAACTTTCTGTCCCTTGGCTTGAACAGCAAGGGAAATATATTGGCTTGAAAATCAAGAAAAGTGGCAGCTACTACAACATTCTGCCTAAACGGGATATTTTTTTCTTTTTTCTTTGTTTCCAGAGATAGTTACATTAATAGACGATCATTGGAATAAAAACCATTGCATACATTGGTCTTAGTTAGCTAGTTGATTGTTTAATCCAGGTTGCAGTGGTAGCTAGCAACCTAGTAAGAGACGATCACGTCCAATGTTATCCGGGTTGCAGCGGTAGTTAGCAACCTAGTAAGAGACGATCACGTCTAATGTTAAGAAATATAAAAACCCATAACTTCTAAACAAAAGAGTCAGATCAAAACAAAAAGTACACCAATAGAACCGGCTTGTCCGAAACTCTTGTATAGGAAACTTTCTGTTCCTTGGCTTGAACAGCAAGGGAAATATATTGACTTGAAAATCAAGAAAAGTGGCAGCTACTACAGCATTCTGCCTAAACGGCATCTTTTTTCTTTTTTTTTTCTTTTCCACAGTTAACTTGGCATCCGGGTTGCAGGGGTAGCTAGCAACCTAGTAAGAGACGATCACGCCCCATAGTAAAAACTAATGCAACCCCTAACTCCTGAAAAAGGTTACATAAAGGATCGATACTATAAGTGGGATTTATTGATAGCTGAATATAAAACAAAAGAAATTGACCCCGAGTGGGCTGCAACCATAATAATAAAGAACAAATATAAAGTTATTATAATCAAGTTGATAAGGTTACTGTTTACAACTTGTTGAAAAGATACAAAGGGATTAATTTCTCTCGTATATCCATATGTGACGTAATAAGTTAATGGAATTATTATACACGTTTATCTTTCAACAAGAATAACCATATATGACGTAATGAGAGACTTGACGTAAAAAATGAAACTTTCAAACAGTTTGTGGTAACGAACTGTATAGTAAGAGCGACTCGTCCTATTAAAAACAAAAACTCTAAAAAGTGGAATTTAATATCAATAGATACATCAAAAGAATCGGATTTTTATGCTACTTTAAATATATAAGTTTACTTATATCAATCAATAGTTACTTGCTTAGCTTCCTGACTCTTTGAGGTTCGTCTCTTGGTATTCAAACTAAGAAAAAGCCATAGGCTTTTTCCTGTTTGTAATTTGCTGCGTTGGTCCGGGTTGCAGCGGTAGTTACATAAGGAATCGGTCTGGCTAATTATAAATATCCATTTAGTAAGTTTCATCAGTATACATTAAAAGACGATCATTCGAAATAATTAACTAGACCAATTTTTTATAGTTCCGGGTTGCAGCGGTAGCTAGCAACCTAGTAAGAGACGATCACGTCCAATGTTAAGAAATATAAAAACCCATAACTCCTAAAAAAGGAGTCAGATCAAAACAAAAGCACACTATTAGAACTGCCTTGTTCGAAACCCCTATACTTGAAACTTTCTGTCCCTTGGCTTGAACAGCAAGGGAAATATATTGGCTTGAAAATCAAGAAAAGTGGCAGCTACTACAACATTCTGCCTAAACGGGATATTTTTTTTTTCTTTTCCACAGATAGCTTGGCACTGGAACATCGCAGAGAGTTGTTCAATGGCTCATTTTAAAGGAAATTAATTGGGTTAAAAAACTTTTGTAACTAAAATAAATTATTTCTAAAAGGGAATAATTTTTTCCACTAAAAACTGCATTTTTTATGTCTTTTCATACTGCAGTCTTTTCAAAGATATTTGATTTTTGTATCAACTGATACAAAAATCATACTGGCTGTCAACAACTGATAGAGGAAATGGCCTTAAGAGCCAGGTATCCTGGGCTTGTTTTCCTTAAAGACCTTAGTCCAGTAATAACAACTGACAAAGATATTTCATGTAGATCAAATCAACGAGGTGCTTCAAATCTTCCAGCAAAGCGGAACAATGAATTTGTGGAATCAAAATCCTAGTAAAGAGCAATGGAAGTGTACCTGACCAACCTAACTCAGCTAATTTAAAAAGTGTTAGCTTATCAAACTATGCTCATCAGACAGTTCTGGCAAAAACTGCAGCCATCGTATCAAAACGTTCTCAGAAAGTGGAAGATTATGAAAAAACCTTGTAGCAAACGTATTAAAAGTGTCACCACGCTTGCAGTGTACTAATGTTGTTTGGTTACACGTTAATGAGGTTTGTATTAAAAACCGTTACCTTAGACAGGGTTGAAATCAAATCCTTTATGTCTTAGGGATCGCCTCGTTGCCATTGCTCAACGGCAACTGTTAGTGAACAAAATATTATCAAACACATCATGATTTTGGAAAAAAAAATGATGGGTGACGTCATAATCAAAGGTTTACAACCATCCTGGTTGAAGCGGTAGCTACAACCTAATAAAAGACGAACCAAAGCCCTTAGTAACAATAAAAATTAATAGCTACATTATTTCTTACGAAGATTAACACGGATGCGACTCCAAATGACATTATTTGATTTATCTCACACTGGTTTCTTACCTTTGAGGTTTTAGCTTTTATTTTTCCTTTATGCAAATGTTTTGTTGATTGAGCTCAGCAGTGCAAATTTTAATATATAACATTAACAAATTAATTTGGTTCACTTTGATGTTGCATTTTGTGGGTTTGATTAAGGCAAGGTACAGATTTGACCTTACCCTAGAGCTTGGTGACAATTTAATACGGGAAAACGACCTAAGGACCGATAATGATTAACCATTTCTCATTGGCTATTTTATCAGATTTGATGTTTACGATTGGCCGTAAAGGTTAATATACATATTTGATGTTTATAATTGACCCTGCACCCCCTCTCCGTGAATTACCACAATTAAGGTAGAGATGTGTGTAAGGTACAGATTTAACCTTACGCAGCTTTTTTCGGCCTATTTGATGACCTAAGGTATTAAAAGTGCCAAGGGATCTTTTTTGTTTTGTTTTTTTTCTTTCTGGCATAATGATCAACCATTTCTCATTGGCCATTTTGTCAGATTTGATGTTTACGATTGACTGTAAAGGTTTAGTATACATATTTGATGTTTATGATTGACCTTGCACCCCCCATCCTACCATAATTAAGGTAGAGATGTTTTTAAGGTACAGATTTAACCTTACGCAGCTTTTTTCGGCCTATTTGATGACCTAAAGTATTAAAAAGGCCAAGGGATCTTTTTTGTTTTGTTTTTTTTTCTTTCTGGCATCCTTGCTTCGCATACCCAATTGTTGGTTTTATGCAAAAAATTTTATATTAATAGACTACAAATATCGATAAAACTGCATTCGGAAATTGTTGGAAAAGAGGGCATGTTTGATTTTGGGTCTCCAAAAAGGCTTAGGGTATTAAGGTGAAACTTTTACATAACGGAACGATATAGTTCATCATGAATGGTGTCAGTCGAGAGAATCTCAAGTAGTAGTTAAAAAATTTCCCGTGACAGGAATTGGGCCTGTGACCTTCGGACTAGAATTCTAACACGATATACACTGCACCACACAGGCTATCAAGGAAACAACTTTTGAATAGTTTATGTTAAACTTAAGTGATTAAATTAAAAAAATATCATTAGAAAACTAACCACTGCATATATTGGACTTAGTTTACTGGTGAGTATGAAGAAAATCTTTTACATTTTGTAGAAAGTGTTCAAAGGCGTTAAGGGATGGGTGTTTTATTAGCGTTAGGAACCTGGCACGGTTTGTTCGCGATGGCATGCTCCCATTTGAAGGGTGTTCTATAACGATTTTTTTATTTTAGTGTTTTGTGCGTTCTTTTGCTTTTTTAATCGTTTTGTTTAATTCATTAATTGATTCGTTTAATTGTTTTTGTAGGTTAATTCTTTTTGTCCTTTTTTATGTGGCTATGGTCATACGGGCTCTGTTGTGTCAAATATATTATACTATGTTCTACTGTACTATTCTATACCAAAGCGAAGCTACACTATTAACCAACTAACTGTAATCTGAGAGACTATTTTAATTAAAAAAAAATTTAATTTATTTTAGTTACAAAATCTAATTCCGATCTCATGTAAAATTAAAAATATATTAGGAATCCGTGCAGTTCTGAGTGCGATCACTAGAGATTGCTTGCAACTCGCCCTTTCAACTGATATGCTGCAATAATCGGCAGCCTTTAATAAGAAACTGCCTCTGAAATCTGATGCTGATGAAGCTTTTTTGTCTAGTGGGTTTTACTTGTACACTATTGGCCATCTGACGGGTATTATGTTTGCGCTTCAAAAGTCAAAGGTTTTTGTAGTTTTATTTTTTTTTACTTTCTACTTAAGAGCTATAGAAAAACGCAGTTTTACGTAAAAAAAAATTTAGTTTTTGAAATTATTTTTGTTAATTATACATCAATTTCCTTTAAAATGAGCCATTATACAGCTTTCTCTGATTTTTCAGTGCCCAGCTAGATGAGAGAACAAAACGGAAAAGCAAACCTGCTGTCGATGCGGAATATTGAGGTTTTAGCCACTTTTCTCGATTTTCAAGCCAATATATTTTCCTTGTTTTTCAAGCCAATGAATGGTAAGTTTTCTATATAGGGGTACTGGACACTGCGGTTCTAATAGTTTACTTCGTTTTTTGATCTGATTTTATTTTTAGAAGTTATGGACTATTTTATTTTTACTATTTTGCGTGATCGTCTCTTACAAGGTTGCTAGCTAGCACTGCAACCCAGATTACTATATTAAAAATAATGTGTGACATCATAACCAGATGTTACAACCATCATGGTTGCATGTCTAGTTACTTAGTAAAATTTGTAGTTACTATGCCATGGTTTGTTCTTTACTAGGTTTCAGCTATCTCTACAAGCATGAGACCGATGAAACTCACATATAATCCCCAGTTTTAATGAACGAGGCCGAGCTTTCATGCAATATCTAAACTGCAAAAATATTTCTGGTGTCTGAGCAATAACATTTATTTTTTAATTAAAACTAGAAAAAATACCTGAAAATTTTAAAATTAGTTGGTTTTTTTTGTTCGATTTAATCAACGAAAGTTTTATTTAATTTCTCACTTCAAAGTTATAATTGCCTCCAGGAACTAAACTTTTTTTGGCTCAAATTCTAAAGGGCGTATCTTTTGTGCTATATTTCCGTAGAAAAGAAATTCAATTGTTTATTTTATTTTAGTTTTCAGTTCAGAATTGTTAAGGTTATTATTATTATTATTATTATTATTATTATTTATTTCTAACCCACACTGTACAGAGGTACAATACGTGGAGTATCACGAGGAAAAACACATAAAATACAACACAAATCAATATAGAAATCAAAGATTACCAGTTACAGAGTGTTTTACCAGTTACACATAAAAATTTAAAAGAAATTAAAACAAAAAAGAAATAACATGAAAGGAGGGGGAAAAGAAGAAGAGAGAAAAAAACTTACAACTTGCAGAGTCTAATAAGCAGTAATATGCAGAAATATGGACCCAAACTGTCATTATTATTGTCATTATTTGATTTTTACTCACTCTTTACAATACTAAAAAATGTCGAGAGAACAAACAGAGAAAAACAACTAAACAAATAAAAGAAAAAAAACTTACGATTGAAAAAACCTGATAAGGTGATGGCGCGGAGAAAAACGGATACAAGCAGTATTTGAAAGTTTTCTGTGAAGTGCTTCCAGTTTTTCAGTAATATTAGGAACAAGAAATTTATTAATAATTACCCGGTTTTGGTCCAAGCTGGAAAAAACAACAAAAATTTACAAAGTCTAAAATAATTAATCCGGATTCTTTTTAAATCATTTTTCTTAAGAAGGAGAACTGCAAAAATATTTATGGTGTCTGGCCAATAAAATTAATTTTTGAATTGAAACCAAAAAAATACCTGAGAATTTTAAAATTAGTTTTGTTTTTTGTTCGATTTAATCAACGAAAGTTTTATTTCATCTCTCACTTCAAAGTTATAATTGTGATAATTGTCGTTTTATCAATTTATTTTGTTCTTTATATGGATCAGCTGTTGTTGGCCTCGTCTATTATCTGGAACGACAGAAAGGCTACAGAGTAATAGACAGTATTGACGTTTTTTGGCATAAGGTTAAAGAAGGGTTTGAAGCTTCCCGGGCCATTCTAATGCAGAAAAAGCTTGGAAACAAATATAAGGGCAGAGAAGATTCAGATGAGGAGAAAAGCAGGCAGATGCTGAAAAAAAATGACGGAAAATGTTGATTCGGATAAAGGAAAAAGGCGGCAGATATCCGGGTTGCAGCGGTAGCTAGCAACCTAGTAAGAGACGATCACGTCCAATGTTAAGAAATATAAAAACCCATAGTTCTTAAAAAAAGAGTCAGATCAAAACAAAAAGTACACCATTAGAACCGCCTTGTCCGAAACCCCTGCATAGTAAAATTTCTGTCCCTTGGCTTGAACAGCAAGGGAAATATATTGGCTTGAAAATCAAGAAAAGTGGCAGCTAGTACAACATTCTGCCTAAACGGGATATTTTTTTCTTTTTTCTTTTTTTTTTCTTTTTTTTGTATCCAGAGATAGCTGGCACTGGAACATCGTAGAGGTTGTTCAATAGCTCATTTTAAAGGAAATTAATTGGGTTAAAAATCTATAGTAACTAAAATAAATTATTTCTAAAAGAGAATAAATTTTTCCACCAAAAACTGCATTTTTGATGTCTTTTCACACTGCAGTCTTTCAAACATAATCGTATACCAGCGGTAAGAATTGAACCCACGCCTCTGAAGAGACTGGTGGCTAACACCAGTGCCTTGGACCACTCGGCCAGGCTGCCTCTCATAAATAAATATTATAATAAGAACGAACCCTCGCTTATACTAACTCAAATCTTTAATATATTCCGGGTTGCAATGGTATAATAAAGATCAAACTCTTCCCTATACTAACTTGCATACGCAACTTCACTATAGTTAAGATTACAGTATTATATTTTTACATTAAAAGACGGTCACTGAAATAACAAACCATTCCATACATTGGACTTAGTTAGCTACTTGATTGTTTGAGTTTAGTCTCTTACTATATAAAAGAAGAAAAAGCCGTAGGCTTTTTCCTGTTTGTATTTATAGTTAAAAACGAACTCAAGTCCAAAGAAACTGAACACTGTGGTTCATTCATATTATCTTCATTATTTAAGCTAGAATGTAAATAAACAAGTTATTTTTTAATTTTAAATTGAAAAGATAGTGCTTTTAATTCAACATATTAAAAGTTCTCCCCGACGGGGAATCGAACCCTTTTCTCCCAGGTAACAAGTGGGCATACTTACCATTAGGCTATCAAAGACTTATAAAATAAAGGTTACATATAAGATATGATAATATTTTTTTAATCCGGGTTACATAAAGGCTCGATCATCGAATTTTTACATTAAAGAACGAACTTTAGTCCATAGTTTATATTAAAGGACGATCATTAGAAAAGCACACCATTGCATATATTGGACTGAGTTAGTTTTTCAGTTTAGAATCGCTAAAGTTATTATGTAAACTGTAAAAATATTTATGATATCTGAGCAATAATTTTAATCTTTTCATTCAAACTAAAAAAATACCTGAAAATTTAAAAATTAGTTTTACTTTTTGTTAGGTTATGGATACTAACTCGATACGAGTCATAAGAAGTGTTAATTAGATGAAAATATTATTTCTTGTTTTGTAATAAGATGCCTTCTAAGCGAGTTATTATACGTAATTTAAAAAAACCAGTACTATACAAAAAAAAGAGACAACATCTTGAAAAGAAAGAAAGCAAAGGTATTCAACCGACCAGGCGTATCGAGAAGTAATCAAACAAAACAGCAAGATGTGTTATCGCAATGATATCCGGGTTGCAGCGGTAGCTAGCAACCTAGTAAGAGACGATCACGTCCAATGTTAAGAAATATAAAAACCCATAGTCCTAACAGAGGAGTCAGATCAAAACAAAAAGTACACTATTAGAACCGCCTTGTCCGAAACCCCTGTATAGGAAACTTTCTGTCCCTTGGCTTGAACAGCAAGGGAAATATATTGGCTTGAAAATCAAGAAAAGTGGCAGCTACTACAACATTCTGCCTAAACGAGATATTTTTTTCTTTTTTTCTTTTTTCTTTTCAACAGATAGCTTGGCACTGGAACATCGTAGAGGTTTGTTCAATAGCTCATTTTAAAGGAAATTAATTGGGTTAAAAACTTTTTGTAACTAAAATAAATTATTTCTTAAAGAGAATAAATTTTTCCACCCAAAACTGCATTTTCGATGTCTTTTCACACTGCAGTCTTTCAAACTTAAAAAAGGAACTAGAAAAAACGGGCACAGATGAAGAAAAAATACATATGAAAGAGGACGATAAAATTTTGGTTCAGAAAGAAATTAAGAAAAACAAAGCCGACGAAACTTTAGAGATGGAAAAGATTTTAAAAAAGGAACTGGAAAAAATTAATACAGTTGAAGAAAAAATTCAGACGAATGATAAGCCTTCTGAAGAACGAATTTCTGAACCTTCTAGTAATGAAATTCCAAGGTGCAGGGAACACAAATTTAAAATCGAAAGAAATATAATAGACTCGCAAAAAATTCAAAAACCTGAAACAAAGACTAATGGAGAGAATAACGAAAAAGAAAATCCTTCAGAAAAAGAAAATACTACAGAGAAAGAAAATGCTGCCGAAAAAGAAAATTCTATAGAAAAAGGAAATGCTGCAGAAGACAAAAATATTTCAGAAAAGGAAAATGCCACAGAAAAAGAAAATGCTGCAGAGAAAAACAAGGCTGCCGAAAAAGAAAATGTCACAGAAAAAGAAAATACTTTTAAAAAAGTAGCCGAACAGGAAGCGTTGATAGTCTTTTCTTATCGTTTACCATTCATCCTACAAAAGAACCCTTTAACCGGCGAAGTTAAGCGAAAGTCGAGTACAGGTGGCTTAGTGACAGCTGTTGCTCCAGTATTTTCGCAGTGTAAAGGGAAATGGGTGGGTTGGACAGAAAGGTTTTATGGCCCAAACGAAGAGCCAGACCCTATCCCAGAAACAGATCGGAATGACAAAACTCCTAGTGCTGATAATAAAGCTGAGCAGATTGTTCCAGTTTATTCTGATGAAATATTATTAGAGCCGATGCAGCATGAGGTCAATTATCCTAAAGAGGATAGATATCTTAGAGGAAACAACGCTGAAAAGGTTCGGACCTGAAAAAGGTGCAGGACAAACCTGCACCTGCTCTTCTAGATATTCCGTCTCCTCCTCCTCTTCTTTTAGCACCTCCTCCTCCTCCTCCTTTACCTTCACCCTCTTCTTCTCCGTTAGATTCTCAGCCTTCCAATCAGCAGTCATCCCCTCAAGACAAAAATTTTTCTCAACGCTGGCTGCAAAAAATCAGAGGTAAAAAAGGTAAAGAATGGTGGAAGAAATTTACCTTCGAAAAGATCTTAAAAAACAAAAACAAATTTCATACTCAAGAGTTTCTACCAGGCCAACCTCATACCAACCCCCCCCCCCCGAACATATGCTCCACAATCAGCACCACCAACTAGAACTGCCAGGGAATCCCCGCAGTTTTCTTTTCTCTATAATGGTGTCATTGAAGAATTAAAAAATAAAGAGAACATGAAAAAAAGAAGTAGTGAAGAAATTGATATTTGGCTGGAAAAACTGGAAAACTTGGACAAAAAACCAAGTACCAATGGATGACAGCTGTAGGCTAGGATAGGGTTCGGAGGGTGGGTAGGTTAGAGTAGGTTTAGAACAGCTAGGTTTAGTTAAGCTAGGTTTAGTTAGGCTTTAGTTGGGCGGGTGGGTAGGTTAGGGTTGGTTTTTAAAATAAGTAAGTCTAGGTTTTATGGGTGGGTAAGTTAGGTTAGGATGGGGTTGGGCGGGTGGGTTCTTAGGTTAGATAAGGCTAGGTTAGGCTATGTTAGGATAGGGTAGGGTGGCTGGGTGGGTTAGGGTGGATTTTTAGGTTAGGTAAGGCTAGGCTAGGCTAGATTAGGAAGGGATTTGGCGGGTGGGTTTAGTTAAGTTTTGTTAGGATAGTTTAGGATGGGGTTGGGGGAATTGGTGTGTTAGGGTGTTTTTTTAGGTTCGGTAAGGCTAGGTTTTGCGGTTAGGTTGGTTAGGTTAGGATGGGGTTGGGTGGATGGGTTTTTAGTTTAGGTAAGGCTAGGTTAGGCTAGGGTACGATGGAATAAGGCTAGGTTATGATGAGGTTGGGTGGGTACGTAGGCTATGCTAGGTTTAGTTAGGCTAGGCTAGCTAGGTTAGGCTAAGTTAAGATAGGGCTGAGTGGGTGGGCAGGTTAGGCTGGGTTAAAGCTTGGGTAAGGTTAGGTGAGGATAGGGTTGGGTGTGTGGGAAGGCTAGGTTAAGGCTTGGTTTAGTTAGACTAGGATAAGTTAGGTTAGGGTAACTAGCAGTAGTTATGTTAGGCTGGATTAGGATAGGTAAGGCTAAATTTGGACAGGGTTGGGTGGGTGGCTGTGTTGGAATAGGGTTAGGTTAGGACGGTGTTGGGGTGTGGATAGGTGGGTGTTTTTTTGGGTGGATAAGTAAGGCTAGGTTAGATTTGGGTTTTGTGGGTGGGTGGGTTAGGAAAGGATGGGGTTTGTTAGGCTAGCTAGGTTAGAATGGGGTTGGGTGGGTGGGTAGCTAAGGCTTGGCTTAGTAAGGCTATGTTTAGTTAGGCTAGGTTAGGATGGTGTTGGGCGGGTTGGTTCTTAGGTTGGGTAAGGCTAGGTTGGCTAGGTTAGCATGGGGTAGGGTGGGTGGTAGGTTAGGATGGATTTTTAGGTTAGATAAGGCTCGGTTAGGCCAGGTTAGGCTAGGTTAGGATGGGTTTGGGCGGGTGAGTTTAGTCAAGTTCAGTTTGGCTAGGCTAGGTTGGGGTTGGGTGGGTGGGTAGGTTAGGATGGATTTTTTGATTAGGTAAGACTTTTAGGTTAGATTTTGCCAAGGATCTAGGTTTAGTTAAGCTAGGTTTAGTTAGGTTAGGTTCAGTTACTTTAACAGGTAGTAGTTGTTATGTTAGGCTGGGTAAGGATACGTTCGACTAGGTTAAGTTAGGACAAGGTTGGGCGGGGGGTTAGGTTAGGACAGGGTTTGACGGTTAGGTGGGTTACGCTTGGCAAATTTGGCAGGTAGGGTCGGTTAGATTTAGTTAGGTAAAGTTAGGATAAGTAAGCTAGTAGTAGTAGTTGATGTTTTTGTTAGGTTACGCTAGCATGGGTTAGGCTAGGTCAGGCTCGGTTAAGTTAAGTTAGGAGTCCCTTCCGAGCTAATATTGTGGTTACGACCGCAAGCATACATAGAATACCAACGAGCATACATAGCAGAAAGTAAAGCATTGGATATCGTATCCGCCATCACAAAATAAATAGAATGAATCTATGAAATCATTCTGAAGAAATGTGCGCAAATAGGAAGTAAGTAAGTAAGTAAGTAATTTTATTGCCCGAAAACTCATATGGAATTAAAACGGAGTATAACAAAGGAAAAGGAAAAGAAAAGTTACACTAGGGAACATCACCAAACATATTTACACATTATGTACATTAGCAAAACTACTGGCACGGGATGGCTAGCCAAGGGTTTCTTCCCTTAGCGTTTTTCAGAAAAAATTCTCAGTGACGCGGTTAACACAGACTGTTGGATCGGATACACCATAGTTAAGCATGATATAGGAGTTTCTCGTCCACGATGGAAGTCTCAGAAGGAACTTCACGAATCGAAAAAACGGAACTCTTACTTTGGCACACTGAGCGGACGACAGGTATTTCCAAAAAGGTTCTAAATACAATACGGTACATATGGAAGGGCAATGGCATTATACAACGATGCAAGGTATTTACGGCAAAACCGATGCCTGTTACGAATAATAGACTCGTATGCAATCCAGATTTTCACTTCTATGGGGCGTGCAAACAGCGTCCCGGTGGAGTGGAGGCTTCGACCTATTGGTATATAATTATATAAACTGCATTGGTTTGATGTAATTCCACCTTAAATGTAAACTGTGTGTTGGAAAAGTTGTTTTTAAAGACATTAACATCCCAGTGTCAGGAATACCCTATTGTAATGTTTTCGTGATAATTATAAAATGAATTTTAAAGCGTTTTGAGAGAAATATTATGAACAAGCCCGGCGTTATATAAGCTCTCAACAGCTTTAAAAGGCACTACAGGACAAGGATTTACCTGAAGCAGAGAGACTAGCAAGAAAAGCTCTGCGTAATGATTTTTGTCATCACGAAAGTCTGTGTCATGTTAGCCTTCGCAAAATTCTAGTTCTGCTTTATTTCGACAAAATGTCATTATATGTGAAAATGGAAGGAATCACGTGAACCCATGCTCACAGAGCATTAAGAGCATGTGTAGCAGAAACTTTAGCCCAACGGGTGTACTGTAATGAAATATAGTTGAATAATCTATAGAAATAAAGTTTAGTTATACACTTAAGAAAGGAATGGTTTTGGAAGCATTTATGCTAAATGTTTCAGTTTAAGATTATGTTTAGTTTGAATCTCATCAATTTATTAATCCTAACCAGCCCATCTCCTCCAGAACAGTGGCATAATTTCGTCAAAATTCTGGAGGGGGGAGTTGGAGCCGATTTTCTCAAATGGAATGAAAATGACAGTAAAAACTGAAAAATGAGTCATATATTAACATAAAGGCAAAGATGTACTAGAGAAAACTACCCTGTTTCTCTACATATTTGAATTATGCAGGTTTATCTTAATTTTACAAGATTGTTTTGCAAAAACTAAGTTTGAGCTGGAGGGAGAAACTGAGGTCTGGAGGGGGGGGGGGCAAACTTGGGTCTGGACGGGGTAGTTGCCACATAGCGGAAAACTGTGTGAAAATACTTGGTTTTATTCAAATATTATGCTACATGGAATTATGATTTTAGTTTAAAATGTTTTAAAATGAAAATTATTTTGGATTAAAATGGACAATTGAGTACAATACTGAGTGCGATAAAAAAAAAATTACAAGGAGAAAAATCGTAGATATAGTGGATGATTGTTATAATTCAAGGTTAGTTTTCTACAAACGCCAGAGCCCATGTACGATAATAGTTGTTTCCATTAAGAGAAATAGTAAGGATAGAAGATTATTATTTAGATTTGACAGTATTTTTGTATAATAATATTGATAATTACGACGACCTACATCGATCAATATCCAGTAGCTTCTTTTGGTACATGTTTTTTGTAAGTAGTGATAGGTGAATCGAAGAGAGCGGGCAGTCCCCCCACCATACAAGCAGACAGTACCCCTTTATAGTGTTAATCTATACAAGCAGACAGTCACCCCACCATACAACAAGACAAGCATTGTGTTAATTAAAGGTATGTTATGTTAATGTTTTTATGGCTATTTTTGTTATGTTATGTTGATGTTGTTATATGGCTATTGCTGGTTATGTTATGTTAATGTTGTTTGATGGCTATTGTTGATATTTTATGTTGATTTAATGTTGATGTTATGTTATGTTGATGTTATTTGATGTTTGTTATGTTATGTTGTTTGATGGTTATGTTATGATGATATTGTTTCATGGTTATTTTGATGTTAAGTTATGTTGTTATGTTGTGTTGATGTTGTTTCATGGTTATGTTATGTTGATGTTGTGTTATGTTGGTTATGTTATGTTAATGTTATTTGATGGTTATTGTTATTATGTTATGTTGATATTGTTTCATGGTTATATTATGTTATGGTGATTATGTTATGTTAATGTTGTTTGATGGCTATTGTTGTTATGTTATGTTGATGTTATTTCATGGTTATTTTGATGTTATGTTATGTTATGTAATATTTTTATTTGGGCGATTCTCAACTGTGTTTGGTATAATACACAACTACCATTTGAACAGTGTTGTAAGGTCCCCTACCCCAACCCCAAGTACCCCCTCCCTCCAACTTTTTGCCCTCCCTCCAACTCCTCCCTCCCTCTAACCCCCCCCCCCCCTCCCCAATCCCCTACTAACCCCCCTCCCTCCAACCACCCCCCTCAGCCCCCCCCCCACTTTTTTTTTACATGATATATTTTTTCAACTTTTTTTTACATCTCTTAGAATGACATGTAACATACTACGTAAGAAAATCACATTTATCACATTTAATATTGTCCGAACTCAAATGAGAATCATATAGAAATGTTAGTCGTGACTTTTACTAATAGAAAAATAATGTTTGTAGTGACCATTTTTTTGGACAGTTTTTTTTAAAGTTTTTTTCAACTTTTTTTTACATGACTAAAAATCAGCACTCAACATGTTCCATCTACAAATTGTATTCACGAGAAAAAAATAAAAAAGTAAATGTACAAAATTCACGAAGAAATAAAAACAACATGCAATAAGTTTCACGAATAAAAACATTAACATGCAACAAGTTCCATGAACAAATCCAGTTTCATTTGGATAAAAATCAATGTATAGGTTTCACAAAGATTAAAATCAACATGTAACAAGGTTCATGAAGAAAAACCAGCATGCAACAAGTTACACATACAAAAAAATCAGCGCGCAACAAGTTCCATGGAGAAAATCAGCTTCAAGAGAAGAGAAATCAATGTGCAAGTTTCTCAATGAGAAAAGTCAACATGCAACAAGTTACACGAACCAAAACCAAACATGCAACAAGTTCCATTAACAAAATCAGCACGCAACAAGTTCCTTGAACAAAATCAGTTTCACGAGGAGAAACATCAGTGTACGAGTTTCGCGAGGAGAAAAAAAAATCAACATGCAACAATTTTCACGAACAAAAAAAACAGTCAGCACACAAAAAATATCCACGATCAAAAAAAATATGCATGCAGTATGTAACATGAACAAAATTAGTTTCAGGAAGAGAAAAAAATCAATGTACATGTTTCACGAAGAGAAAAAATCAACCTGCAACAAGTTTCACGAATAAAAAAAACAGCAAGCAACAAGTTCCATGAACAAAAAACAATCAGCACGCAACCATTTCCATTAATAAAATCAGTTTCACGAAGAGAAAAATCAATTTACAAGTTTCGAGAAGAGAATAAACAAAATCACACTGCAACACGTTTCACGAACAAAAGATCATCACTCAACAAGTTCCACGAACATAAATCAGCGTGCAACAAGCTCCATGAACAAAACCAGTTTTATCAATGAGGAAAATCATTGTAGAAGTTCCACGAAGAGAAAAATCAACATTTAACATGGATCACGAACAATGAAATATGCATGCAATAAGTTCCATGAACAAAATTAGTTTCACTAGGTAGAAAAAAAAATCAACGTACTTGTTTCACGAAGAGAAAAAATATACATGCAACAAGTTTCAGGAATAAAAAATCAGCACGCAACAAGTTCCACGAACAAAATCAGTTTAACTGGGAGAAAAATCATTGTTTAAGTTTCGCGAAGAGAAAAAATCAGCATGCAACAAGTTTCACGAAGAAAAATCAGCACTCAACAAGTTCCACAGGCACAAGTCAGCGACGTCAAGTTCCATGAACAAAATTGGCTTCAAGAGAAGAAGAAAAAAATCAATGAGCAAGTTCCACGAAGAGAAAAATCCACATGCAACAAGTTTCACGAACAGAAAACCATCATGCAACAAGTTCCTCGAACAAAATCAGTTTCACGAGGAGAAAAATCAGTGTACAAATTTCACGAAGAGAAAAAAAGCAACATGCAATAAGTTTCACGAGGAGAAAAATCAGTGTACGAGTTTCGCAAAGAGAAAAAAAATCAACATGCAACAAGTTTCACGGACAAAAAAAAACAGTCAGCACACAAAAAAAAATCCACGATTAAAAAATATGCATGCAGTATGTTCCATGAACAAAATTGGTTTCAGGAGGAGAAAAAAAATCAATGTACATGTTTCACGAAGCGAAAAAATCAACCTGCAACAAGTTTCACGAATAAAAAAACAGCAAGCAACAAGTTCCACAGGCATAAATCAGCATGGTCAAGTTCCATTATCATCAAGGAAATAGGTCATCTACTTCTTGTACAAGCTCAGCGTAACATCAGCCAGAGAGAATTCTGCTCTTGTTGGCAGGTCTAGTGCTCGAAATACATTCAGGGTTGCCTCCCCTAGGGATTTATCACTATTTCTAGTGATTTTTATGTTGCCTAGTGATTTTTTTTCTAGCTAGTGATTTTTGTTCTAAAACCAGTGATTTTTTGCTAAATCTAGTGATTTTTCACTATATAGCGAATAGATATATGATTCGATCAAATAAATCATACAAAAAGCTAACTAATAAAAGAAAAAACACAAAATAGTGATTCACTACAATTCCTAATGTGTTTCAGATTAGCATTTATGCTAATATAACGCCATTGAAACTTCCGATTTCCCACGTCCATATCAGATATAATCCAAGATCGTTATCATCAAGACAACAGGCGAACTAGTTAACATAGATTAAATCGATTGTAGTTTGATGATTGAAGTCGGTTGGGAGTAAGGGGGAGTATCTACTCTGGGAATGGTCTAATGATTGTAATTTCTACTTCTAATATCTAATCAAAACCAATAATTCTCCCTATTCTCTTACTTGTAATTGAAACGCCTAATAAACGCAGATAACGTCCTATTCTTTAAGTTTTTGGATTTATGTGCTAATATATCAAACAGCTTGTGATAACGAAGTGTAAGAATTAAGCTACAAGGCTCAATAGTAACCGAAATTCTAGAAACGGAATTTTGATATCAATCAATATATCATCGGCTTATTAAGTTGATTCCAAATATATAAGATTAATTAAGCTTAGTTTTACCCATAAAAGGCTAAGAAACTGTGAAAGTTTGACTGATTTTTGAAAGAGGGAGGAAACTCCCAATAATAGTGAAAGAATTTTAATTAAATTCAAACCATTAGATTCGACTTATCAGAGAACCTTACTGTAGAGGTTTCAAGCCCCTATCTGCAGAAGTCCTTAATTTTGTATTATTTGCCAGAAGAAAAATCGCGGATGCGTGTTAATTTCTCTTTTTTTTCTCCAGGGATGATCGTACCGAACCAACGGTTTTAGAACATCGGGAGAGAGCTCATTTGAACAGAAATGAATATTTCCCGTGTCCTTTTTATTTGACCAAAAAATCCAACGACTACTAGCCCCCCTCTCACGCTCCTTTTTCCCCAAAAATTTGTTCGATCAAAAGTTTGAGATAGCCATTTTGTTGAGCATAGTTGAAAGGTTCCAAAACTATACCTTTAGATTTAACATGACCCACGCAGCCCCCGATGATAGGTCTTGGAATGAAAGTATGCTAAGGATAACTTACAAAGGATATTGTACGACCTATGGAAACCAGTTTCATAGCCACAAAGACAAATAACGGGTGACAGAATGGATTGGACTTGTATAACTTGGGTTATATATTTGAACATTAGGGGGTGGGGGTAAGATTAAATTAAGTTACTTTACCCCCAAACCTCCCTAATGTGCAACTATATAGCCCAAATTATATTATAATGTAAACTAAAGCATTAAATTTTCATCATATTTTGGTATATTTCATTAGGATTGGCACTACTTTACTTCTTGGGTGTGTTCCGTATAATTAACAAGTGCCTCTTTATTTTTAAGAAGCAATACGGCCGATGCTTATCGAAATTTGTGAAGAGTGGGACACATTTTTTCCATGGAATTATAAAAAGGCCATTTTCAAAATTGTCGCTGGTGTCGCGGTAATTATAGAAGCTCAACTAGAGTAAAAAGAAAAACAGTTTCTGAATTTCTTGGGGGGGAAAAACTGGGATTTCGGATCGACAAGGAAAAATATGGAAAGAAAAAGCGAATATTTCGATTGGATCACCAATAACCAATTTTCAGTGATCGGAGTATAAGCCAAGGGTACCAATTCGGGAACAGGGAGGAAGCAAGGATTGTGTTCCATTCTCTGCATAAAGATACAAAGAGACATTTCTCAAAATTTCAAGGGTATATTTTGCTTGAGGAAAAACAATAAATCAAACTAGCGGTATTTTTCCACATCTAGGGGGTAATTTTACCCCCTTCCTGTAGGTGTGCCAGTATAGAACTTGGTAAAGATACAAAACAATTATTAATTACAATGATAAAGAGAATTATAATTCTAGTGATTTTTAGTGAATTTTGGTCAATAATCTAGTGATTTATGTGCTGATTTAGTGATTTTTTTCAAGAATTTAGTGATTATTTTTCTCGCCGGGTGGCAACCCTGAATACATTATAGTGGGTAAGTAAGTAAGTATTTATTCGTGAGTAAACCAAACAGGGTATTTCACTCTGTATATTAAACTAAAACTACAAAACATAAAAAAAACACTAATCTAATCTTAAAGTCTAAAATGAAGAAAAAAACACTAATCTAATCTTAAAATCTCAAATGAAGAAAAACGATGACAAACCAATGATCACCAACTACACAATTTCTGATCTCCTAGTTTGTTTAAAAAAATAACGAGGTTTCTAACATATTTATTACTCACTGCTAAATTCAGACTAAAAGGAAAGCTATGACCTAGTTCAGATAAACACAAGGACATTCTCTGGGTATAATATAAAGGACATTCAAACAAAAGATGGCTGCAAGTTTCAGGAATTTGTAGCCCAAGTTATATATTTCTCGTGTATTTTGCCATGCATCACTCTTGTTTCAACCCCTGAAATTAAATAAAAACATATTAAATATTTGAGATATTAAAGATAAATATTAAATAAAAAAGGCTAGTTTTTTTTAACAAAAGTACATGTTGTGGGTGTCATATGACACTTTATGATTGCCTTACTAAGTTGAATTTATAAGAAGATTAGTTTATAAATGAACCCAAAATTAGTTCTTTATGATGTTCATGTGTCCAGCCCAGCCTTTCTATTCCAGAAATGTCAGCCTAATAGCGCTTTTAGAGTACTATATGGTAGTTTATGACGACTTTATTGAGTCTAATTTATAAAAAAGATAAGATATCAGAATTAACCATTTTTCAGTGCCTTGATAGCAACGAAGAAATACAGACGACATATTGCTGCTGCCCAAGCAAAAAAAATATTTTTTCTTATTATTCAAGGAGGTGGGTTATAGTTTTACTGTATAAGGTTTTGACAATTGCAAATTAAAGGGCGTACTTTTAGATTTGCTAAGACAATATTTTCAAATCACATGCAACTGAATGATGCGATTCACGGGCCTATTGGAATAGCGCTTGTTTCAACTGTGAGATTTAATACCCTTTTATGCGCGGGAGGTGAAGGAAGTGGAAGGGAGATACGGACTTTATTATTAAAGTAAAGTTGGCAAAAAGGCCGATCTTACATGAAATTCGCCATCACTCACCCCAAAGCATTCAAAATTAGTTAATATGTGTGCTTTGTTTATTTATGTATTGTGTAGTTTATTTTCGAAATTAACCGAGTAGCGTCACTGCTAAATAGTAACTTTTCTTTGCTACCTTTTGTATTTAACGGAAAAATTCTTTTAAATGTTTTCATTTTTATAACTTTAAGACATCAAAAATTAATTAAGATTTTTAGGAATAAATATCAGCATATGTATATAAAACAGACAATGCACATTATTTCATTAAATTCATTTGATTTTTTTTCAGTAAAGTACAAATTATATTCTGACTTTTAGAAAGCATAGGGGTTTAGAACCCTACTTGTATTAATTTCTGCTCGTTTTGAGTTTGACTCTGCTATTTATTTTAATTCCTGTTTGATTTGGCCTAATTTATTTATTGATACTCATTTGTGGTAGTTGTATGCTTGGTAGATTATTTGATTCTATTTTTGTTTATTTTTGGCTTAATGGAGTTCTTTTCTTTTTTTTTGAAAAACTTTTTTGTGGAATTTTTCTTTTTTTTAATTAGTCAAATAAAATAACAAATAGTTAAACAAATAAAAGAAGCAAAAATATTCGCAGTTATTGTGGACAAAACTCAAGAAATAGCAAAACATGATTATGCAAATTTATGCAAATTATCATGCAAATTTATGCAAATTATTATGCAAATTATTATGCAAATTATCAAATTATGCAAATTTATCATGTTAATGCAAATTTAGAAGTTCACGAAACGTTTGATGGTTTCTATCGTGCTGAAAAAACCGATGCCAAAACATTAGCAGCACTAGTAAAAATACATTTCTTACACTAGACCTGGACATTAAAAATTTACGTAGTCAGTTGGTATGACAGAGTTTCAAACATGAGAGGGCCTTATAAAGGAGTGACAGCCAGAGTACTTCAGGAGAGCCCAACCACAATGTATATTCATTGCTTTGCACATATGCTGAATGACCTATGGAATGACCTATGGGTGAATGATAGATAGATAAACTTATGTATCAACAAATGGAATGACATCCTTTTTATACAATCCTAAAAAGGGCTTGAACCCAGGTTTGCTTCTCAATTACTCGGACTTTCTGTCTTGGCTGTTTCTATAATTGGACATGTCTTGATGGCTACTGCAAAATACTGATTTTAATTCAGTTAAAATCAAGTACTTTTCAGTAGGTATCAAGACACGGGCAATTGTAGAAAAAGCCAAGACAGATAATCCGAGTAATTGAGAGGCAAACCTGGGTTTAAGCCCTTTTTAGCATTGTCAGCTGCTTCAATTCAGTGTCTTCAATTAGAAACACGTTCTTTGTCCTTCAAAGTATTTATATCTTCATTGAAAATTCAATCAAACGCCAAGCAGTTTTTCAGAGAATTCAGAAGGGTTCCAATTCTTTTCATGGGAAGCCACAACTTTAAACCAGATGGACTTAATGACATCAGATAAATTTGTCGTATTGAAGCAGTGCGTGTACTGTTGGACACCATTGAAGAAACTCTTGCAGCTTTAGAAGACATTTTAGAGATCGACCAGGACGCTGGAGGACAAGTCATACTTTCAAAAAAAGTATGTAAGATTTTAAATTTGTTCTTGACCTATTCATTCTAAAAGAGTTTTAAGGCAATGTGACATATTGTTGAAAACGTTACAGTCCACAAGTGTGACTTATCAAGTGGTAAAAAGGGTCAAGAACAGTAACGTCAAAGTATTACAGTCCTTTCGATCAGAAGAGTTTTTTCTCAAATTGTTCAATCACAGCTCAGAATTAGCTAATAAATGTGGTTTTAGAGGTCCTGAATTGCCTTGGAAACGTAAAGTTCCAGTGAAATTCGGTGAGGGTACAATAGTTCCATATGAGACAGCGCAAGAGTTTTTTTTTCAAAAATACAGCGATGTATCCTATTTTTGACGTCCTAACTACATAGATTGAAAGGAGGCTAGAAGAGAACAGTATGGACTTTTGAACAACTTAGCCGTATGCTAGGTGCAAACGAAATGAACAAAGACAGTGTAAGCTTTGTGTGTGAATACTGTAATGCTTGATTTTGAACGCTTTATGTCTGAGCTACAGTGTTTTTACGGAGTTGAGGATATAAAAAACAAAAACATTCTAGAAAGAGCATCTGTTTTCGCTGAAAAACGCTTAAAATGTGTGTTTCCTCTGATGTTTGATCTATTTAAATTTTACTTCACTATTTCTATGAATTCTGCGTCGTGTTAAAGATCTTTTTCTTGCCTTTGATAATTGAGGACGTACTGCCGCAACACCACGGGGCAAGAAAGATTATCTTTACTTGCACTGTTGGTTATTGAAAGAGAAGTACAAATTGACCATGATAAAATGATAAAGGAATTAATATCGAAAAAAATAGACAATTACAATGTTCGTATACAGAGCCAAAAAATTGATTTTTTATTCCAGGATTAACTTTGTATAGCAGGTTTATTTTATATGTACATTTATTAAATTTTGAAATATGATAAGATTGATGTTACAATATAATATCAAAAAATTTGTAATAAAACTTGGAATTATCCTGTATTATTGCTTTTGCTTTAAGTGGCCCGCTTATTTCAATGTTATTTATTAACAGAAAGCAGCGAATCTACTACCAAACCAATTTAATAAAAAGTCATAAATAATATTTCAATGAATCACGCATAATAAAAGTCTAGCACAACAAATTTAATCTTACAGAGTCAAAATCTGTTCAGAATTGCGTGTAACTGAATATCACGATACACGAGGCTTTTAGAATGGTGCTTGGCTCAACTATGATATTGAGCATACTGTACTGGGATGGGAGGTTGGGGAAGTGGAGGGGGATAGGTTCTACAATGTTAGTGGTGAAGCCTGCTGAAAAAAGCCGAATGTATATGAAATTGACCTTTGCCCACGCAAAAGCTTTTTTACACTATATTACTGTCACCTGCAGCAACTCATTGCTGATAATTTTAGTAAAATCTTGATCACCAATACTTAATTTTATGTTTTTTTTCTTGTGTGTTTTTTGTTTATTATGTATTGTGTAATATCTTGAATTTAACCTAGTAGCGTCTTCGGTAAATGGTAACTTTTCTTTTCTTCAGTAGCGCTCGAATAAAATTCTCCCCCCCCCTCCCTCAACAAAAATGCTGGCACTACACCCATGAAAGTGAAGAAGCATGTCATAGGCCTACATACGTCTAAAATTTACACGTCTAAAAATCCTCTTTTAGCTTCATAAATACGAGAAGATAATTTGCAAATTTAGAAAACAATTTGAAAAATTCAGAAGAGAAAAGCAGATTTTGCTCTTGTGGAAAATACACACAATTTAGAAAATAAACTCCAATAGCAAGAAATTGTAATATAGAATTCAGTACAATGAAAAAAAAAACTCTGATTCAGCAGTTGTGGAACGTCTGTTTGACTTTCAGTACCGTGATGTTATGTCCGATGAAGCAAAATTAATCAATAATTGTATTTGGGCTATTATAAAGTCTTTCTGAAATTACAAATATTTAATAAAACTTATTATGTATAACGGAGTCATTATAAATAGAGACGATCGTGAATACTGGTTAAATTCAATTTATAATAATTTAATAAAAAAACTGACTAAAACCTTCTATACTTTTAATAATAAAGAAGAAGAAGAAATTTTGCAGATACAGCCTCACATAAGTTTTACTTTAAATTGAAAGATAAAATAAAATTTAAAAAAGTCAGTAAGCTTGTTCAGCAACGCAGAAGATTCATTAAATTTATCAGACACAATGGTTTCTTGATGTGTCGTTTTCTTTTAATAATTGAACCTGGGGCATACGGAAGACTCTTAGGTAAAAATACTCTTTACTTTGCTAAAGCTCCATATCAGAAGATTAATTCATAAAAACATATATGCACAATCATAGGCAGCGCAATTGCACTGCCCAAGTAACGAACGATGTTGGCACAATGTACGAGTATTACTTTTTCCCCCTAGACCAGGGCACTTCTTATCGAAAAAGTTGTCGTAGAAACTTGGAAAAGGGCTCATTCGATTGGAAATTGGAATGGCTAGTTCCATTTTTAATAGTCGAAAGTGATTGGAAGGCAACTAACACCCCTTCTACTCCCACCATTTCCCCAAACACACCCAATAAAAATTTGAGACAGTCATTTTGCTCGGCACAGTTGAAAGTTCTGGAAATTACATCTTTGAATTATAAGCTAGAAATTATGTTTTTAAGGAGGACACTCCCCCAACAGCCCTCAGGGCAAGGGTTGTAAGTAATGCCCTGGGGCATAACTTACAACTTTTTATAGAAAGCTTTGTCGTAGTAACTTCAAAAAGGCCTCATTCGATTGGAAATTCAAAGGGCTAGTGCCATTTTTAATAGTAAAAGTGATAGGAGGGCAACTAACCCCCCTCTCACGCCCACCTTTCCCCAGGAACAAATCCAATCAACATTTTGAGATATCCATTCTGTTCAACATAGTTGAAAATTCTTGAAATTAGGTCTTTGAGGATGACAACCCCCCCCAACCCCGACGGCAAGGGCTGTAAGTTATGCCCTGGGGGCATATAAGGTTTTTTATAGAAAGTATTGTCGTAGAAACTTCAAAAATGACTCATTCGATTGGAAATTGAAACGGCTAGCGCCCTTTTCAATAGACGAAAATGATTGGAATGCAACTAACACCCCTTCCACACCCGCCATTTCCCCAAACACATCCAATCAAAATTTTGAGATAGCCATTTTGTTCTACGCATTTGAAAGTTTTGGAAATTATATCTTTGAGCAGGACACTCCGCCAAAATCTTCAGGGCAAGGGTTATAAGCTATGTCCTGGGGGGCATGTAAGGTTTTTATTGAAAGCTTTGTCTTAGAACCTTAAAAAAAGGGTTCAGTCGATTCGAAATTCTGATCTTTTTAACTGTCAAAAGTGATTTGAGGGCAACTAGCCCCTCTCTCACGCCCACCGTTTCCTCAAACACATCCAATCAAAATTTTTAGATAGCCATTTTGTTCAACGTAGTTGAATGTTTTGGAAATTAGGTCTTTAAGGATGACGACCTCCCCCCCTCCCCACAGCCCCCAGGGCCTGTGTTGTAAGTAATGGTCTGGGGGCAAGTAAAGTTTTTGTAGAAAGCGTTGTCGTAGAAACTTCAAAAAGGGCTAATTTGATTGGAAATTGAAAGGGATAGTGGCCTGTTTAATAGTCGAAAGTGATTGGAGGGCAACTAACCCCACTCTCACGCCCACCATTTCCCCAAACACATCCAATCAAAATTTTGAGATAGCCATTTTGTTCAACGTAGTTGAAAGTTATGGAAATAATGTCTTCGAGGATGACAACCCCCCTAAACCATCAGGGCAAGGGTTGTAAGTTATGCCCTGGGGGCATATAAGGTTCTTATAGAAAGAGTTGTCGTAGAATCTTCAAAATGGCTCATTCGATTGAAAATTCAAAGGGCTAATGGCCTTTTAATAGTCGAAAGTGATTGCAGGGCAGCTAAGCCCCCTCTCACGCCCACCATTTTCCCAAACATAACCAATCAAAATTTTGAGATAGACATTTTGTTCAATGTAGTCGAAAGGTCCGGAAATTAAGTCTTGGAGGATGAAACTCCCCCTACAGCCCTCAGGGCAAGGGTTGTAAGTTATGCCCCTGGGGCATATAAGATTTTTTTTTATAGAAAGCCTTGTCGTAAAAACTTCAAAAAGGGGCTCACTCGATTGGAAATGGAAAGGGTTAGTGCCCTTTTTTGATAGTTGAAAGTAATTGATGGGCAAATAACCCCTCTCTCACGCCCACCATTTCTCCAAACATATGCAATCAACATTTTCAGATAACCATTTTGTTCAACGTAGTTGAAAGTTTTGTAAATTAGGTCTTTAAGGATGACAACCTCCACCCCCCTCCACCCCCCACGGCCCTCAGGGCAAGGGTTGTCAGTTATGCCCTGGGGGCATTTAAGGTTTTTATAGAAAGCGTTGTCGTAGAAACTTCAAAAAGGACTCATTTGATTGGAAATTGAAATGGCCAGTTCCCTTTTTAATAGTCGAAAGTGATTACAGGGCAGCTAAGCCCCCTCTGACGCCAACCATTTTCCCAAACACAACCAATCAAAATTTTAAGAGAGCTATTTTGTTCAACGTCGTTGAAAGTTCTGGAAATTAGGTCTCATTTGATTGGAAATTGAAATGGCTAGTGCCCTTTTTAATAGTCGAAAGTGATTGGAAGGCATCTAACACCCCTTCCACGCCCACGATTTCCCAAAACATATCCAATCAAAATTTTGAGATAGCCATTTTGTTCAACGCAGTTGAAAGATCTGGAAATTATGTTTTTGAGCTAAAATACAACACGATGGAGATATTAAAGAAGACAATGGAAAAAAAAAAAACAAAAAAAAAAAAACAAATAAATTTCTGACAAATACAAACAGACCAAAACAGAGCAGAACAGACAAGAAAAAAAAAAAAATACAAATAGGTGGGGCAATATCAATCAATCAAACAATCAATAAATTATTTCCCGCAATACACACATGATGTAAACTCGGAGTACAACTTTAGACGGTAAACAAATTACATAACGGCACTAAACAAGGTATTCGTCGGATCAGCGACTTCTACCAAATCGCAGTCTCCGTTCCGCGATTGCTTTAAAGTATCTGTGACCCCATATACAGAAACCAGGCACCGGTTTTCTGGCACCCAAAGAGGTATGCCAAGGGGAAACTTGGGCCCCATACCGAAAAAAACAACGTTCGTAGCGTCTTATTATCCGAGATAGTTAATATACTCCAAAAGGGTGATTAAAGCAAGCAAAAGGGGCATAGCAAACGCCTTGTAAATTTTTGATAATATAGTCTTTTGTATCGAGCTTTACAGGGAACAGCATACCATATGCTTACGAAGCTTCGAAACAACAAATTCTAGCAAAAAAGCGATCGGGTATGCCTCAGATCACTCCCAATCGAAAGTACAAGGTAACTGATACTTGGCGATAGAGGTATCGATGACCATCTAAGACAAACATTATTCGGGGAGGCGTGTACGCGATTTACCAAATGCGACAAACTCACTCTTCTCAGCATTAAAATTCAAATCCGATTTTCCTATACTTCAAAACATTAAAAATTTTTTTTATTCAAAATTTTCCTCTTACCCGGAGGGACAGTCCTGCTGAGATTCAATAATCGTCCAGAGTAGTCAGAATGCGACCATATCCAAGGCCTCGGTTAGATAACATGTCGTGCGAACTTTCTTTGGGCCTCCAGGACAACTGTATTATAATGGAGGCGGGTTGAAGATACACCCCCGCCTAATACCTTTACATACACGTGATTACACACTTCGAAATTGAAAACCATCTCGTGTCGGTCACTTTAATAACAACATACAGTTTGCGTACATATTCCTGTAAAAACCACGTAAAATTGAGCGATCAAAGACCACGATCCTTAGCGCTGATTAAAAGCTGAGGATGAATTCCCGAGTCAAACGCACGCGAAACGTCCGTGACCGGCCATAAGAAGAATATCGTCTTCTCTTCAACATCAACTAAAACATTAGCAATAACTCCTAGTGTACCTGTTCACGACTGTAACCATTTTTAAAACCGACACTGATTTTCTGGTGTCGAACAGACTTCTGTTATCGCATCAATAACTATCAGCTCTAGCAATTTACACATTTACCGAGGAAACCGTGATTGGACGATATGAACGGCATTACTTTATCCTTTCCTTTATTAAACACGGGGTTACAACACCAGCACAGAACACATCGGGACTAACCCACAGTTGAATTATAATTGTGGAATAGTCGACCCAAGCTGCTTGCATGCAAAGATTTTATACTTCCGTGCACCGAGGTGCATACCGCATAACTGAATCTATTCCACTAGACAATTTCTTTTTCAGTTTTTAGAATTTGGCACTGTTTAATTTTTTCCAGACTAACGTGAAACGCGGACCCGAATCACAAGCACACAGGTCGCAAACAAGCTGCGTAGAGAAATCTTCTTCCAAAACGGTATCTGGGGGTGAAAATTCACTAGTCTATATATTTTAACCAATTCTGTCGATGGTATCTTTTGACACTGGACTCGCAATCACCTGTCTTCTTTGAAATGAACTTCATATCTTATTGTTTTCTCTAGGATTCCTGACAATCTTTTCACTATACCATCAATCACAGCTCTTTGTGTTAGTAAGAATTTAGAAAAATGGACGCGTGGTGTAAGAAGGTCTTACCATCATTCAAAGCGCCAGAACGGGGTCTTACCCCACAGCTATTCCCACAACGGTACCAAATTTGGAAGACTCGCAGCGTGAGCCAGCTCTGGATTAGAGGACCACTTAGGAACTTCAGCCCCACGCGCACTTTGCGTTTGGGGTGACAGCAGCTGTTTCGCACACGCATTCGCATGCGTAAGCTCAGAGCAGATATGTTTAGAAGAATCTGCTTTTCACTGAATGAATTTTAGCGTTCTGCTGTAGTACTGAAACCGGTATCTGATTCGCCAAACACGCTATCAAGAACACTAGAATATGCACTAGGGTTGACTTATTCAATTCGGATTTAAAAAATACCACTTCCTTTCCTTGGGTAGCTGATTTCAGGGCACAGCAATTTCAAATGAGCAGTTATAGGAAATGATCGGATCCGATAAGCCAGATCGACACGGGCAACACTAAGTGATTTCACACTGTCGAGCAGGACGAAGAAAATCAAAGAGCTTGTGAGCCTGAATTGTGCACATTGTGAAACAGCAGGTCCTGGACGGGGTGCATGTGGCAAGAGCGGGCAACAGGATTTGAGACCTTGCGCTTAAATTACTATCGTTTAAAGTCACAGTTGCAATCTCCACAACAAACACCTGCCCATGCTTATCAGACAGTCCTGACGGAAACGCACCAGTGGGAGCATGCAACACTGAATCTCCTCCTCTGAAGCAATGTCGCGGTAACGGTTGGAGATAAACAGAGGAATACGTAAGCTTCACCGATTTTTACAGCCACAAAAACATTCATTTTGAACAAACAGCTGGACAAGCACAGGTGCGGAATTAACGGGACGATGGCAACCCACTCTGATGGTCTTCCTCGACACGACGCCACAGCAGCAACCGAAAAATACTTGAAATTGTCACTGAACTTTAGAAGAGAAAACCGAGGATGTCGACAGGAAGTGCTCATGCAAACAGAGCACATCGTTTGCAACATAGGGCACTTTCGAGAATAGAAACGGTAGCTTTTCAATACATTCCTTAATGGTCCACGAAGCAAACCTTTAGTTGGGGACAATATTTACTAGCCATGATTTTCATATGCTACTGGCATGTGATACTAAAGCAAGGATTGGTCCGCAGAACGCATAAGTGCGCATTTCACATCATTATTGCAAGGGTCCTCTTTCGAATTTGTATTGAACAAGCGCACAGCGAGAGCACTTGTATCACTTTTGCACGTTTGAGCTGCATGTCCAAACTGTTGACGTATAGCAAACGACCATGGGCAGGAATTTATACTCATGAATTCGGTGTTTCTTCATTAGCCATAAGGTCACAGGGTTTTCCATGCTTGAGTAAGTGCATCTACTGTCGAAAAGCAGCTTGCAACGATCGAGTTTTTAGTATCCTTCTGCTTTAACACAGTTCTGAAATAAAACAAACAAGATCAATGTCTCGATATCATCTGGGATAGACGTATACTACCAAAGAATGAAGGCGACTTCAATTTAGCCTCTAACGGCATTAGCAAGTGTATGTCGCCCCACCCCCGGCGTCCTTATCGTCGAAGGACATCCGCCACTCTTCGAAGAGTTTCAGGGTCCACAATCATGAGAAACAACAAGCGGCACCGCGAGGCTCTCAAGTTATAGCCTTTGCGTTTTGTCATCCGGCTTTACAAGACCTTTCGCTGGTTGTTTCAAGATAACCGAGTACGATAGGTTTCGGCGTGAGAAGTGAACATGTGGACATGAAGCACAAAGCTAGGCTGAGATTTAGACGTGGTTATATTGTTTAAGTCTTTCAACACTGCTGCAGACTT